>VMDO01025111.1:0-28714 GCA_007922755.1 Pedetes capensis | reverse complement strand
GATGCCATTTTCTACTGCCTGTCTGAGTAAGCTCAGACACAGGACAACACTTTAAGTACACCTTTAGGCTATGCTCTGTCTTTGAATGATGCTAAATTCAGAGAACAAAAGACAAACCAAACTGAAAAACCACCAAGCCATTTGCTTGGCACCATGTAGTCAATGGACCCAGACACAGACTGAATGCTCATGTTTTACTGGCTTTTAACATGAGGTCTTAGTACAGAGAGAGGAGTAGAGAACAAGAATTATGTAGCAAGGAGACATGTGGCCACTGTACTGGTGAGGGCTCTGTGGGGGAAATGAACCATGCAGTCTCTGACTTGTGGAAACACATTCTGGTACAGAAGATCAGACACACTGCACATAAGACAAGAAGATAATTCTGACCAAGAGCAACAGAATCAGATCTACCCAGTAATGCTACAAAGGAACTTGATGTTAAGAATGTTTTGTTTTGTTTTGTCTGTGTTATGCTCTTTCTTTAGAGGGAAATAGGACTCAGTGGTAATTCAGTGATCTTCTGTTCAATTTTTTGCCCCCAAATAAGATTTTGTCCAAATAGCTTCATTTGGTTCATTCACTCAGTAAGTGTTTATCAAGCAATTGCCGTGCCCCAGTAAGATATTGGTGATGGAGTAACAACAATCCACAGGACAGGTATTGCAGGGGAGTCTGGGGATAAGGGGAAAGAAAGAGCTGGAAAGAGGCTTACTTACCTGCCATCAGAGGCAGGAGATAACAGAAGAAGTGACTCAGACATAATAGTAAGTACAGTAACTCCAGGAGATACACAGGAGTTATCAAGGGAAAGGTATAAGGGGAGGAGCAAGTTGGCACATGGGTGTTGTTAAGGGCCACTAAGTTGGGTCTGACTCTTAGTGACCCTATGTACAGTAGAAGGAAACAATACCTGAAACCATGCCATGAATACGATCTTTTTGTGCTTCAGTTCACTGATACATGCATGTAGAGAAAGTCAATGTCCACATTAACAGCAAATAGTACTCCAGCTGCCTATCCTCTTGTTTACTTGCACAGTGTAAATCATCCTTCTGGTGTCCTTTTCTGGAAATTCTGAATGTGAATGTCACTCACAGCACATCTTCATGTAGTGGCTATAAGTTCTCCACAGATTGAGATGCTTCTGGGTAAGTCACTGCTAAAACGCCAGGACATGCAACTACATCTGGTCTGAGTGGGTGTCAACAAATAATCAATGTTGGAGTTTGCCTGTAATTCATAGTCAAAATATAATTCCTTTTAGTTTGACTTCATTGTTGTTAGGTTTGCCAAAGCAAAAGGAAATGATTCTCAACAGTCTTCTATTCTTGGTACCATACGAAGTGATTAAAATCTCCTATTTGAGGGAATGTCTCTTTTGGGTCTGTGATACCCCCACAGAGGTTAGTTTTATGGAAAATATCAAAGACTACCAGCCAGCAGGTATGCCCAGCACTTTTTTCAGCCCTGATTTGGGAGGGTAGACACAACTGTGGAGATATTGTGGCTCCTTAATACCACTGGATTTCTCCATACATGGAGATACAATTTTTGGAAATAAGTTTTCATGAAATTCTGCCAAATGTGTCCCCATTCTTTATTAGAAACCTAGTATCTCCATATCGGCCTACGGCCATAGCCCTGTGGCATCCGATCCCGTCAGATCTCGGAAGCTAAGCGGGGTCGGGCCTGGTTAGTACCTGGATGGGAGACCGCCTAGGAACACCAGAAGCTGTAGGCTTGGGAGAAGGACCTGGCAACCCCCTCCCAAAAATCAATCTGCCATTGAAAACCCTATGAACAGCAGAGAAGCACTGATAATAGTGTTTCCCCTGTTGTACAGAGGGTCGCTATGAGTCGGATACCGACTTGACAGCACCTAACAACAACAACAACCTCCATATCAAAGGAAGAAACTTCTCTGTTGTCCATGCTCTTATGTTTCAAGAGTTCGGGTAACTGAGGGTTGTGGCACATGCCTGAAACCCCAGTTACTCAGAAGACTTAAGCAGGAGTATCATGAGTTCCAGGCCAGAGACAGCCTGTGTAACTTAGTGAGACCCTGTCTCAAAATAAAAAATAAAAAAGAAACTAGAGGGTATGGCTCAGTGTTGGAGCATCTGTCTAGCATGCTTGAGTCCTTGGGTTCAACTTCCCCAAAAAAGAGGTAAGATGACATTTATGAGTTCTAGGCTAACCTCATAAAGTCAAATACGAGCCCAGACAATCTTTTAACCTCAACCAATGGCTGATCTAGACTATAAAATGAATTCTGAGTTAAAGGAGAGCCAAGTGGGTCATCCCAACAAAAGAATGTCTCAGGTTTCTGTCCAAACTCTCACCTATCTAGGTAATGGAGGCTTCTAAAAGAACACAAAGCTTCAACATTTGTAATACAAATCTTGCCCCAACAGATTCCGGTATAGGTTCTGTGAATATCAGCTACAGGAAGAGGGAGAAGCAAACTAGAAAATGAGAGCTTAGACTAGATAGGGACAGCAAATTAAGGTAATCTCTGGCTGACTAGTAGGGACTGCTTGGAGTACTGGATTGGAAAGACTGGAAAGTCACATGTGGGGTCGCTGGAAGAGCACCATGACTGATTTCCATTATTTGCCTTAGCCACAGAGGGGGACAAGGGAATAGAAGCAATCACTTCCCACACTGATGGCTGCTGACATTCCTCTGTCTCAGTCTATGAGAACCTGGAGGCAAAAGTTTTACTTGGGAAAAATATATACTATAAAGATATAGCAAGCTGTAGACTATAGATAACTTATATCCCAGACAGGGCTCCTTCTTCAGGACTCAGTCTCCTAAGGAGGCCAGACAGGCACATACCTGAAGAGAACAGACTCAGAGTTAAGGCCCAACAGAGACTAATTCCAAATGGGTAGCATGAGTAAACTACTCCAGAAAGGAAAGACTTTGAACTTGGCAATAAAGGTTGAATAGTGATCCAAAAGGCATAAAAGGAAGAACATTACCAGCAGTAGGAACCAAAATGAGCAAACACCAAGGGGTCAGGAAGGTCATGGTACCTCCCCTCTGAAGATCTCTAGAGATTCTGAAGCAGAAGTAAAAAGATGAGTCTTGGAGGAAGGAACAAAGTGGAAAAGAGGGTTGGAAACATAGCCAGGACCTTAAGAACCATGAAGATTTGGGTTGTTTTCTAGACAACGGTGAGCCATGGAAAATTTCACAGAAAAGGGCTGCCTTATTCAGAACTGTATTATTAAATAATTGTCATGCAGCAGGGTGGAAGCTAGATAGGATAGAGAAACACTAGAAGAATTAATGAGGACTTAACCAAGGTCAGGGTCAGAGCTCCAGGAGGAGAGGTGCACAAGCCTCCATGGGAGATGAAGCCAACACTGAGCAGGGGTACAAGTTGCATCAATTCTCATGTTCAAGGCCAGCAGGATCTCTCTTCATCTTAGACACAAACTGTGACTGGGTTCAGGGAAAGAGGGTAGGGGACTGTGCTTGGGAGAGTGGTTAAGTTTCTGTTCTGGGAAAATTGTGCTGACCTCCAAGATTTTCCTAGGGTCTTGACACCAATATGAACCTTATTGACATTTTCCATTTCAGTCATGATTGTACTTTTCCATTTAAACAAGATGCAAGCTCAGGTCCATGAGGAATCCTAGGAGCTTGGAAGGGGGAAGTCATCTCCACTCTTGGGATACAGCAGGCACACTACTACCCTGATCTGGGTCCTAGAATCTGGGAAGGACCTTAAACATATCATCTGACTCACCTGGGTAAGGGAGACAAGTATACAAACAGACCATCAGTCACACCAAGGGACGTCAGACGGTGCGGGGAGCAAGACTATCTGTTCTATGCTACTCTTAAGCCACAGCCAGAACAAAGAAACCTATATCCATGATCATGTATTTTGGGGATGGAAGCAAATTGACACTGCATTGTCTCAGACCAATAAAATACTCAATTGCTACAGAAATAATACCTTATCCCAAAAGGGATTCTCTGAGCTAATACTTCCATATTAAATCAGGCTAATGTTATATTAGGCTAATAGGATATTGCACTAATCCAGAGTGAATGAACTCAGATAATGCATATTAGTACTTGTATTAATACAACCTGTAGTCAAATGTTCCAGCAACCATGACCTCAATGTTCTTACATGGTTGTAATTTATTACAAACATCTTCTCCTAGTCACTCCCCTCTTCCAAATTTTTATTGCCATATCTCCTCAATAGCAGTTTTCATACTGTTGACTTAAATTAAGGACATTTCAGATTGAAAATCAAACACATTTTGTGGTGTGCTCTGAGTACCCTGGTATTCAAGAAGGGAATGTCTTCATTGCTTGGACACAGCTGGAGGAGGTGACCAGTCCACATGGCTGATCCCTACCATTCCCAGCCAGATGTTCCATCTGAAAGAATATTCCTTGTGGGGCACGCACCTCCCAGTCCGGCCTGGATGTTCAGAAGGGCGGCACTGCCATGCACAAAGATATTAAACACAATTCACTTGGGACCCTAGGGTGAGGGTCGCGGACTCCTGCGGCCCTTGGGACACAGGCAGAGATGGGAGAAAGGAAAAGTCTCGGGCGCTTTTGCCTTCCAGGGGCAAACACATGTGTTGGTGGTATCAGTGGTCACAAGAAGAGAGTTCCTACTTTATAGGTGATCAGACGGAGAGCGGGTTCGTTCTTTGTTGATGGTCGCGGCAGGAGAGCGTTCTTTCCTCACCGAAGGTCTGGTGGAAGGAGCAGAGAGAGCTGTTTCCTCATCGGTGGTCTGGGTGAAAAAGGGGTCTTTCCTTGTTGGTGGTGGAAGGTCCTGGCGAAAAAGGCTGGAGCTCCTTATATAGCTTGCCCACAGAATGGCCTGAGCCAATCAGCTTTGAGTCCAATTGTCCAATCAGGTTCAGGGGATTTGTGAAGGGTTTTGTACAAACGTCCAACCAAGTTACTTTCATTTTCCCTAGATTTAGCTGTTTTTCCCAGTTTTGGGGTTTTTGCCTATTTCCTCCCAATTTCTCCCTACCATTCCTGTGTCCTGTTGGTGGCTCACCAGCCTGATTGAGGAGCTCAGTCTGGGAAGGAGTCAAAGGGTTCCTTTCAGGGATCTGCACTCACCGCCCCTTTTTTAGAGAGCAGTCAAAAGGATTGTGAGGAGGGATGGGGTGACAGAACTGTTCTCTTCTCTCTCACAGATGTCCATAGCCATTCAGGCTTTTCTTTCTAAGCTTTCCACAATCTCTTCTGGGGTGGAGGCATTTGGATTACAAGGACATTATTCTGAAATCTGTCTTCATGTGAAATGCATTGTTGCATGTCCACACCTGTGCTTATTTTTAAGTAAATTTATGTGTGGTCATAAGAGTGTTCTGAGACAGGGAGATTACTCATGGAGCCACGGTGCTTACATGGGATGAATGGAAAAAAGGAGAGTTGGGACTTGGTTATTTCTTGGATGAGGGAGAACTGACAGTTGTCCAGGTAGATAGAAGGCTTGGGGCTGGTTAGAAGGGTCCAACTGGCTATGATCCTATACTGGGTTCACCCAGAACAGGCCCACCCAAAGTGTGCCCTATGGGCCAGCAGCTCCAGCATCAGCTAGGTAGGACTGGGTTGGAAATTCACTTTCTTTGGCCCCATTCCAGACCCACTGAACCAGAGTCTCCAGGCATTAGGTCCAGGAATCTGTGTTTTAACATTAGTCTATGATGTGGAATATGCCATATCCTCAAATTATAATGCAAATCAAGCCTGCCCATTGACTTAGTACAGTCATAATCTTGCAATAGCCTCTTTTGTTCTGGAAACCATGAATGGAACCCAAGTTCACATTCTTTCTCACCTCCTGACAGTCTTTCACAAACTGCTAGAATACTTCATAGTTATTAAACATATGGCTGAAAATGTGATATGGAGCTAAGCATAAATATGTTGCTGTTGTTGTTGTTAGGAGCCATCAAGGTGGTGTCCAACTTGTAGTGACCCTCTGTACAACAGATGAAACACTATTGTCAGTGATTCTCTGTCATTCATAGGGTTTCCAATGGCTGATTGTTTTTTGGGAGTGGGTTGACAGGTCATTCTCCCAAGCCTACAGCACCTGGTGTTCCCAGGTGGTCTCTTATCCAAGAAATAGCCAGGGCAGACCCTGCCCAGCCTCTGAGATCTGATAGGATTGAACACCACAGTGGTAATGGCTGCAGGCAAGCATAAATATACTCATATTCAAAGACTAATGACAGCCACAAATGTGCAGAAAAAGACTAATGTTTGGCCAACAGTCTTTTACATTGTAGTAAGTTATTTTAAAAACATCTTCAAAGCCCCTTATAAGATATTGCCTCATTTTTCTGCTCAAATACTTGGTGGAATAAAGAACAGAGGTCATATTTTTCCTCCCATTTGATAGATGAGGAATCTGAGGGCCAGCGGAATAAGTTCTTAGAATAAAATCACTAATGTGGAAGTCTACCTATGCTTTGTCAGATTTCAAACATGGTTGATGGTGCACACCAACATGTCCTCAGGCAAGAGGAAGGTCTCTGTGTTGAATCAGGCTGGCCTTTTCCTCTGGAATTCTGTCTAAAGGAAGGCCCACCTCACAGGAAGTGGGGTCTGATTCCCACACAGGCAACAGTGACAGCAGGGGTACATTCCTCATTTCCTGGAGTTCTGCCAACCCCAGGACCATTAATCAGTGGGCAGATGACCAATCCCCAGTGGAGGCCCAAGAGTGTTTGGATTTTAATGACTCCTAAGCTGAAGGCATCTTACTTAACCAAGGCTGGGGAACACTTAGCAACTGGCTAATACTCAGACTGTTTAGTCATTTGCAACAATACAATTAAGGATGAATCATAGCTCGGTAACCTAAATAAAGCC
Organism: Pedetes capensis; assembly: GCA_007922755.1. Classification (NCBI taxonomy): domain Eukaryota; kingdom Metazoa; phylum Chordata; class Mammalia; order Rodentia; family Pedetidae; genus Pedetes; species Pedetes capensis. Next base: position 21,829 of record VMDO01025111.1, on the reverse strand, counting down.
AAATTAATGAATGGCAGCATTCCCTTTGGGCTGGGAGGATAATTTATAACCTCCCACCTAGAAGTTTCCTGAAAATTATGTATACTTCAGAGTACTCAGACTCTGAATCCCTTCTCATTTTAGCATAGATACAGTAGTAGTTCATGCCTATAGTTTGCCTTGGAGGATCTCTGGACACTGACGTTATGGGGGAGGGGTACGAATTCAGACTTTGAATTAAACAAACTATACCCTGAATCCCAGCTCTACTTCTTATTAGCTAAGTGACTACAGGTAAGTTATTCAATCAATTTTCCTATATGGAAATTAGGATAGCATCTTATATATGTGTATGTGTGTGTATATATACATGTATGTGCATACATATATACACATTTGCATATAGGTACAGTATGTATGTGTGCATATGTATGTACATGTGTATAACTGCATATATACAGATGCTTCTTGATCTACAATTTGTCTTGATACATTCATCAGAAGTTGAAAATATAAGTTGAAAATGTGCTTCATATACTAAACCTTCTGAGCATTATTGCTTAACTTAGCTTACCTTAATAATGCTCAGAACACTGACATTACCCTACAGTTGGGAAAAACCATTTAACACAGAGCCTATTTGATAATAAAATATTGAGGACTCATGTAATTTAGTATTACACTAGAATGAAAAACAGAATGATTGTGTGGGTATGCTTTTGTGTCACCATAAAGTCAATAAATAGTTGAAATGTCATAAGCCAGGGACTATCTCTACACACACACACACACACACACACACACACACACATTTACATCTTATCTAGCAAAGAAAATTGTTAATTTACTTAGCTTTTCAATCAGGTCTAACACTATTAATGTAACTCATTACCAGATAAGTTTTACTGTATTACATGCAAAACTCTTCTTCATAGGAACATATGATGATTAAGATCTTTGAAATTTTGAAGATTTTAGTGTAATTATAGAAACCTTGAATGCAAATGAATTCTGCCCTGTTTCTCAGAACCAAATCCACATGGATGATCTGCCCAAGGTTGAGCCACTGGAGACAAAGATGCCAATGGGTTCTGTCCCCATCAGTGGTCAACTCCTCTCCAAGATAAGAAGCCCTATTTCCTCATCTGAAAAGAAGTGTGTCTCTACAACAGTACTACTTGGTAGAAATATAATGCGTGTCAAATCATTTATAATTTCCTGGTTGTCAGGTTTTAAAAGGTAAAAAGAAACAGTTGAAATTAGTTCTAATAGCATATTCCACTTAACCCAATGTAACCAAAATACTATCATTTCAACATGGAATAGATATAAAATTCATAAAGACATATTGTTCATTGCTTTTGTCTTTTAAATCCAGGGGGCATCTTACTTTTTAAAAAATGCATCTCAATTCAGATGTAAAATTCTCATCAGATATATTTGATCAGAATTTATATTTCATAAAGTCTACAGATTAAAGAATAGATTCTCATATCAAGTTACCCCAAACATTTATGTTTACCACTATCCCAAATTATTATCAGTTTTTAAAGTAAAATTAATTAAATAAAATTCAAAATTCAACCAGTTGTACAAGACATACAACCATGGTTCAAGGACTCTATAGTCAACTCAATAGTGACCAGCTGTTACTGTATTGGATAACAGAACTCTTAAGTTCTTGTAGCCCTAAAAGTATTTGTCTTAGGAGGCACTGGTATTATCTCCTACAAAAAGATGAAATACAGATGATGACAGAAGAGGTAGGTGGCTTGCCTAGAGAGATGATGACAGATTCACGATTAAGAGAATTGGCGCAAGTTCAAATGTTCTTGCTTGGGTGAACCTGGCAATGGTTTAACCATCCTGAACTCCAGTTTGCTCACTCATGAAATGGGGATTATGACTCTTTCTTCAGAATGTTACCAGAATGGTGCAAGATGAATGTAAAGTACAGACAGGAACAGCACGTGCAGAAGAAAACACAGTGCGAAGCTGCTGGACAGGTAGCCTCCAATTTCTGGTTATCTCCATTTCACAATCATATCAAGAACTTGTCTTTGATAGTGGAAACTCTGTAATTGTCTAATAATCATCCAGGAATGCCTAGGATCCTTGGAGAAGTTCCACTGATATCTCCGTAGTTAGCAGTAGTCACTACGAGGTAATGCAGCAAGGCAGTGGTCTCTTTCCTGACACCAAGCTATTGTATGCTGTTTCCCTTTCCCTTTACCCATTTGTCAGAATCAACCCCAGAGGTCTCCATGAGCCTCCTTCAGACAAAAATATTCAAATCTTCCAAGTATTCTCCATTGTCCTTATAGGAAAGTAATAATGACAAAATGGTTGAGTGGGGCCAGCACTGTCTCCTCCCTTGTTGTCATTCGGTGCCATCAAGTTAGGTCTGATTCATAGTGACCCTATGTACAATAGAACTGTGCCATCCCTGGGACTATGTCAGTGTTTCTCTGCTATTCATATGGTTTTCAATGGCTGATTGTTTTGTGAGTGGGCTGCCAGGTCCTTCTTCCATTTTTATAGTGCTAGGGATCAGACCCAGGGACTCAGAGAGCACAGAGCAACACTCTACCAATGGAGCTAAACCCCAGCCCCATGCAAGTTTATAAGCAGCTATTTCAGAATCGGAAAATTTTACTTCAGTGAAAAATAGAGTTTTTTGGGAGGGGAAGGAGGAGCAGTAGTAGTAAATAATAATAATAATAATAATAATAATAATAACAACAACAACAACAACAACAACAAGAAGAACAGTGATTCCTATTAATATCTGGCCCTTTACATGGATTAGTTTAGCTAACTGTAAGAACAACCCTATGAGAAGTTATATTACTCCCTTCCAGAAATGAGGAAACCTGGCTGAGTTGATTTACTGTGAGATCCCTATTCTTGGTCACCATGCAGCACAGACTTGCCCTTTTGGAAAATGTGGCAACCACTGGTGCTGCTTCCCCCCAAATCTAGTCTCCTTCTCATTAAAAGAATTTCAGATTTGTTTATCAGTGAGCCCAATTAAAAACTCTTCCTTTTCCAGACTCCCTTGCAGCTAAGAATAGCCACATGACCCTCTTCTGGCCAATGAAATGTAAGTGCAATGTCCACTAGATAAGGTTCCTTGGACAGATACCAAGGCAGGGCCTTTTCTTCTTGTCTTTTCTTTCTTGTTCTAGCCTGAAGTTTGCACTCTTTGTGTGGAGTTGGAGCAGCTATCTTATGACTATGAACTCAAGAGCCAGACTGTAAGGCATGCAAAAAGGAAGCTAGGAGGAGTCCCACAAATAGCCTGAGGATTTTTGCCTCCCCTTCAGGCCAAAAGCCAAGCAGCAGGGAAGCCAGAAGCTTAGAGCTTCCAATGCCAACAGTCAACCACAATGAGGTCCTAGACAGGAGTTGGCAACTACAAATGCAGGCCCAAGTCAGCCAGCAACATGTGTTTATACATAAAGTTACTTCTGAAACACAGATATGGCTCAAATGTTTATATGTTACCTGTGGATGTCTTTCCACAAAGACAGCCAAGTTGTATAGTTTCAATGCAGACTATAAGGCCTATAAAGTCTGAATTTTTTTTCAATACTGGGGTATTGAACACAGGGCTTCATACATGCTAGGCAAGTGCTCTACCACTGGGCTGCACCTTTAGCCCCTTAACTTTTTTTTTTTTTTTTTTTTTTTTAGATGTTCTTGCTAAGTTGTGCAAGTGGTCCATTTTGTGCCTAAGGCTCCTGAGGCTTCAAAGGAGGATAAGCTATTTTTCTGAGTGATTGGTGAACCCAGAATTATAACCCAATTTTGTTGGCATCTGAAGACTATGGTTTCAATCAGTAGTCACTAATCATTGTATTGTATTCCTCATCTTATGCTTAATTGCCATGGTAAATGCAGAGAGCATTTTAAATTAGGAAATGTCTATGTAGACAAACAAAATGTACTAAGTTCTGAGAGCTCCAGAACACAGAAGAATACATGCCCCAAGATGGACAGAAGAAAAGAAGATACAGGATCCAAAATGACAGAATGAAGTAGCAGTGATGCTGCATGGACATTATTTCACTGCTGAAACTACACTCAAATCATGTAGATGATTTATTCAAATACTTCTCCTTTCTTCACATGACACAGTATCTGAAATACTACTATGAGCCTGTCCACCGAAAGACCATTTATGGCCAACAACGGTGTCAAACTAGAGGGAAGTCTATGGGATCTGAGTCACAAGACTTCATCTCTTCCTCATTACAACTCTGTGAAAGTTATTTTATTAGTCAGCTGTCATTGCTACAGCAGAAAAATCAACCTAAACAAACTTATAGGGCAAGAGGTTATTAGGAGTTCACAAAGAATGAGTCCATAACAGTGGCAGGGCAGGTATGGCGGTAACAGCACAGGACCTATGGTAAACAACCTCATAGCGTGGGAGATCAGCAAGAGAGAGAGAATCAGGCCTTGGGTCTGGGAAGAAATACCTCCAAACGCTTGCCTCCAGTGACATCACTTCCTCAAAGCTAAGACCACATCCCAAAATCTCATGACCTTCCAGGACAGTGCCACCAGCTGGGGACCAAATGCTAAAGCACATGACCTTTAGAGAACACTTTATATTCAAAACCATGACACCCTGCCCCTGACCTCCAAAGGTTCATGGCCATGTCATAATGCAAAATGCATTTAGTCCAATTTCAAGACTCCCTAAAGTCTTTACAGTCTCAACTATGTTCAAAAGTCGAAGTCTCCAGGTAGTCTCAGGGCAAATTTAGCTGTGGACCTCAGAAACACAAAAAGCATGTTACATATCTCCAACATATAATGACACAGAGTAAGCATTTTCATTTCAAAAGGGAGGAATAGGGGCAAAGAAAGGAAATACCAGTTCATAGCAACACTGATGTCCCACTAGACAAACTCTGCTGGTTTAAGTCTGGCTGGCATCTAGCACATATGGTATCATCTGGCATCTGGCATCATCTGGGCTGAAACAGGCTGTATGGCTCTACCCTGTGGTCTTCTCATTTACGGTACAAATGGTGCTCCTGGGCTGGCTCTACTTCTTGCTGGCAGCTTCTCTTGGCAGATATTTTCTGGTGGTGGCATATTCAACTTCCTGGGGTCTCCACTGCTACTTAGGCTCCTTCCTCAAAGCTTCATGCAACAGCCCTTTAGGGGTTCTCCTCAGGGGACCCACCCCTGATACATACTGCCTGGCCTAACAGGATAGCTTCTGGAACCTTGGTAGCAGCCTCTGTCAACCCCTTAACTCTTGCATTCTTCATGGATGCCAAACCAGTATCATGTGGATGTCACCAAATTTTGTTGCTGGCTCGAGGTAGCTTCGCCCTTTTGAATCACAGTTATAGGAGTGAACTCTGTATGTCCAGGCTGAGAAATCATGTCCCTGCACAGCCTCTTTTCAGGAGTGCATCTGGGGGACAACTTTTCAGACACTCCCTTTTTAAATCTGGAGAAATAGCTTTACAGATATTCCCTTCTCATGCCGGTGGATCTTAGATAGCACTGGTCTGGTGACTCCTTCTATTCCCTGAGGGAATTTCTTTTGTCCCAGAGGAAAGGAAAAGGTTAAGGCTGTGGGAGGCTTTGCTTCACTCTGCCTTATATCTTTGACAGTTAAGACCTCCTGACCCAAACTAGCCCTGACCACAGTAACCTTAAACAAGCCACAGCTCTTTGCCTCTTTAACTGCACCTTTCTCAGACCTTTTTTCTATACCTTTTGCTCTATATTATCCTCATAAATCTGGCTAAAAGCAGCAAGCAACAACCATGCCACATTGCCTATATCTTGTCACCCTCCTGATATTTCTTTCATTAAGTTAATTAGTTCATTACTTTTAAAGTATTCCTCACTCAAATCTTTAGGACATGAACAAAATGCAATCTCTTTGCTAGAACATAATACAGATCACCACTAGTCCAATGTCCAATAAAGTCTTCATTTTCTCTGAAACTCCATAAAACCCTGGATGCATCTCTGTTAGCAGCAGCATTCTGGTCTTCTTTACTCTCCTCGGGGCTTATCTTACCCACATCTACAAATTCTTCCAAACTCCTCCCACAAACAAGTTCCAAAGGCCTAAGAGTCACATGGTTAGGTTATGCCCAGCAACAACCCCACTCCTGGTACCAATTTTCTGTATTAGTCTGCTGTTGTCACTGTAGCAAAAAACCCAACCCAAACAAACTTATGGAGGAAGAGGTTTATTGTGAGCTCTCAGAAAAATAGCCAACAACAGTGGGAGGGCAAGTGTGGTGGATGGCAGTAAGCCCTGTGGCCGGTGACTTCACAGCATGGCAGACCAGGAATAGAGAGAGAGAGACTCAAGCTTCAGGTCTAGGGGTGGAAAAACCCCAAAGGCCTCACCACTAAGGAGCTACTTCTGTCAAAGGCCTCCCTCCCAAAGTTTCACAACCTCCCAGGACAGTGCTACCAGCTGTGACCAAATGACATGACCTTCAGGGGACAGTGCAGTTCCAAACCATAACAGTTATCAATGATTATGAGAGGAGTAAGTCATTGCATCATGCTTGGAAAAAAAGATGATGATGATGATGGTTGTAGGGCCATAGGATCTACCCCAAGGCCTGGGGATTTGCAGCATATATTTAGCCTCAGCAAGTCACACCCTAGGGGTGCATGTTTAGAGAGAGCTCCATGTATTTGGGGAGCCCTGGTATAGAGAATTGGTACATAAATTCAAGGGTAGAATCTAAAGCTTCTCCCAAGTCTACAAGCTGATGTTCTGTGTTAGGTCTTACTTATTCATACAGGTCCTTTTCACAAGGCAGATGTTTCTTAAGGGACAAAGTTCCAACACTGAGGATCATAATGCACCTATAAAGAATGTTGTCATATTGACGTGGACTTAAACCTTACTCTCACTCACAAGATGAATGATCTTGAGTAATCTTTTTAACCTTTGCAAATATCTATTTTCTAATTTGTTAAAGGCCTGCAGCCATACCACTGTGGTGTCTGATCCCATCAGATCTTGGAAGCTAAGCTGAGTCAGGCCTGGTTAGTACTTGGATGAGAGACCGCCTGGGAACACCAGGTGCTGTATGCTTGGGAGAAGGGGCAATCCACTCTCAAAAAACAATCAGCCATTAAAAACACTACAAATAGTGAAGAAGCATTAACAACAGTGTTTTGCCTGCTATACATATGGTCACTATGAGTTGGACACCAACTCAACAGCACCTAACAACAACAATCTGTTAAAAGAAGAAATGAAAAATACTAGTGTCAGACACAAAATGTTGCAGGAAGGATTAAATGAAATACCATACACATGAAAGTACTCAATAAATGCAGGTATAAGAACTATAAGGAACAGCTTTAGGGGGTACCATGACCCAAGGAACTAGGCCAGTGATTCTCAAACTCCAGTGTGTATCAGTATTGGCACCACATGAGAGGCATGGTACAACACAGGTTGCCAGGTCCCATGCAACAGAATCTAATTCAGGAGATCTGAGGTAGGGCCTGAAAATGTGCACTGCCATCAAGTTCCCAGATGATGTTGACGCTGCTGATCCAGGGACCACACTTTGGGAACCACACTTTGAGAACCACTGAACTAAACATATTCAAAGTATCAGTGGATTTCTCTCCACTCTGGCCAACAATATCAGGCTTAATTTGTAGGTTGTTAAGGAGACAAACCCAGAACTACTTTATTCTTATGCAATTTTCTTTCTTGGGCTCAAAGCTTGACTCTGACAGAAAGCCCCCTCTGTAACCCTATGGGTACATTAGTAGGGTAGGGAGACACAGGACAGAACACGATCCAAGTGGGGAGAGGGTCACGCCACCACACATCTTGAGGATCCTTTGGTGTAGATGCTCCAATTCAAAGACTTTCTCCATCTATCTTCCAGGCCTGGCTGGGCTTCTGGAGAAGCAATTAAACTTTGCTTCCATTTTGAACCATATTTTACCTAGTGAGGAATCCCTCTGGAGGATTCTTCTCCTTGCTGGAAGCTCTGCAAAAGTCAAGTCCATTTATTTGACTTGGGCTTGTCTCCATGATTTTCAGGGGTTAAATGCACTGATATTTTCTTTTCAATGCCCACATTTTATTCTCATATTCAAAGTGATTTTGCAAGTTCTGACACTTTTCCTGGTATGTAGGCTGAGTAGGAGATGATCTGAGGGGAAACAATATTTATGAACTATGATATTTTATAAACACCTGGCATTTATATAAACAAGGGAACTGGGATTTTTAATAAAGTAACCTCTCCAAGTTTTGGCATTCAAGTAGAAAACATGCTTATTGTGTTTTTTCCTGTGTGTAGGGAATCTCGTTGAAAGTACCTGGCACCCAGACAGTATTTTTGTAAACATGATTTTAGTCTATGGTGAATTCTAAATTAGATACAGCATATGTGATACTGCAATATTTAATAATTTCCTCCTGCTTATTTTCATTTAAGGCATGATGTATGGGAATGTCATGTTTATATTAAGTCACCTTGAAGGATTTTGCCGTGACAATTGTAATGTTGAGCCTGGAAGGAACCACATACAGTACCCAAAGTCAACTGCTGTGGGCAGGCTCCTCCCTGTGGGCGTGCCTTTGGGCTGACCATGCCCACCTCCTGGCTTCCCAGCTGGTCTTCTTCTCATTCACAGGAGCCTTGGAGCTTCCCACAAAATGTTAATATTTCTCCTTTTAAACAATGACAGCAGTTTTCTGGGAAGACTGGTACAAATGGCTTCTACTTTTAAGTTTGCAAGCCCAGGAGCTAGAAGAATAATTTGTCTAAGGTCAAAGAGATTACATTGCAATTGTTTGTAACTCAGTCAAGGTGTTCACACTCTCCACCTTGGTATCCTCATCTGTAAAATGGGCAGAGGTTGTGGAGAGAAGAGCATTTTGCTGGGTCTCTTGAGAAGATAAAATGAGATGCTGTTAGTGACATTGCCAGGACCCAGTGGAAGTTCCCTCAAAAAATGGGAACTTTGTTTCTTGGTCTTTCATTTGGTTCTTATTATTTCCTCACCATCTTCTCATGTGCTCCTACATCACCGCTGGAGTTTTCATGAATGGTTTTGCCCCTTATTCTTTAGGAATGGCACTGTTTCCAAGCTCTGTGGTCCCCAGGAGACCTACAATCTTGTAGCCAAGTTCACTCACTAAGACTCATCTATGTGAGTCATGGATTTTCTCTCTACGACCTGTACATGGTGAATTCATTTCAACAATTTCTTAATCCCACATCACTAACAACAACAGTAGACTCAATGAAACCCACGTGTGATGGGAGACCACAAATCTACTTATCTATCTGAATCAGGCAAGCACCTACCCTGTTGGCACTCTCATTAAACTTCTGGGAAAATACTTCCCACACCTGGAAATATGAACTGGAAATCTCATCAAGAAAGATTTTCCTGATAAATCCCAGGCTTCACTACATGTGATTCTCAGCAAAGTTTCACCCTGCTTTGTTTTGTTCTGGACTAGAGTCAAAAGCATCCCTTAAATGAAAAATCATTTTCAGAAGGGCTAAAAACTTAGGGCCTTTCATTTCACTTGCCAGTGGACCCTATTCAGTCAGCTAGCCTCTTTATCCCTAACATTAAAAAAAAAATCAATGTTTCATTGACTTGAGGCCAAGGTGGTTGACTAGAGGGAAAAAAGTGTGAACTAAAGAAGTTACAGTCACTGAGAACTTTAAAAAAAAAAGGGTAGAAACTAAACAAGAAAGGATGCTTGGAAATTACATTTGTCTATTTTTTAAAGACAAGATGGAATAAGCTTACCAGATGCTTGAGTTTAATTAAAGTCAGAGGAACATCTCAAAGGCAAGTGAAAAAAATAGAGCAAACAAGACATTGGGGTGGCTGAGGTAAGAGGCGGTGGAGAATACTATGAAAAGACAAAGCCAAAAATAAGGAAAAGAAAGGAAAGGAGGTAGAAAAAGAGAAGAGGTGGGGAGGGTGGGAGAGGAGCAGAGAAGACAGGAGAGGGAAGGATTGTAGGAGAGGAAGGAATCCGAGAAACAAACTTGTTTCCCACCAACAACATCCAGAGCTCTTCCTGAAGGCTCTGACATGCTCCTTAATTTCCAGATGGTCACTGAAACAAAAGACAGTAACTGTCTAATCTAAAGACACTTACGGCAAATGCCAGAGCCAAGTCAAAATCCTATTAACCCTAGCTGATCAAAGCCTATGTTCTTTCCAATCTATCATCATTGCCTTGGCTTACCATTTATGGGTTTCCAATTGTTGGAGGTAGGAGTCAAAAACAGCTCTATTTCTATTTCTCCTTATAAAGACAAGGCATGCTCACGAGAGAACATTCAAATCATACATTAGTTGGTGTAAATAATAAAAAAGAGGTCATACGGGCTGTGGTCTTTCTCTGCACCAGGTTCTGAGCCACATGCCTAGCAGGAATTGTCTCATTTTATCTTTCCAACTCCACCAAGTAGACCTCCTTTATAAATGAGGACATTAGGCTTGCTTAGCCTAAGTGACTCCCCAATGCCAGGTTGTTTGAGATGGGGGATCTGAACCAGGAAGATTACCCCTACTTGCCTCAAACATTTCTCCATCTCAGGTGGTCCTATCTGGAAGTCATTAGAAGAGCACTTTGAGTGAGAATTTCTGAGCAATTTTATTCACAGATATTGACTAGTTCATTATGTTAACCCACCTTTGGTTTTTTTTACTTTGATCCTCAGCAATACTGTAGAACTATGGTTTTAACATGCTGGTTTGAGATTTTCTAATACATACCTAGCTAAACACACATTAAAATAAATGCAAAGTGATGAAATAAAACTTTTAAATATTTTCTCATGGACCATGTAAAAGCAATTCTTATGCTTTAACAAGGATACAAATACTCCCTTTCATCACAATTCAGAGATATCCTGTCAATGAAGCAGAAAAAGATGTGGTCATACCCTGCACTTGTGAGTAGGGAAGAGAGATGTAGGGCAAGAACCCAGGGCTCTGGCCTCCCATTCCAGACTCTTCCTCTATCTGGACCACCAGCTTCTCCTGTACTTCTAGAATTCCAGGGATGCTGCTGTGGGGGCTTCAGAAATCTTTGACACATATACAGCTGGTCTGTCTTTACTTAAAATGTTGATATTTTGTTAATTGTGGATGTTTTTATAACTAATCTTGATTCCTCTAAAAGTAGTCCATTAAAATACTAAGTTTTACTGTTAAGTTGATTTAAATGTTTTCATATGATATTAATGTATCTTCATACCAATGTAGTCATAAAAATATAAATTTTAATATATTTAATGTGTAGCAGGACCCACAAATATCATAGTCCTGTCCTTATTTAAGCTGTTTATTTCCTACCTCAAACCAACCCACTCCATTTTCTTCCTTGGGACCAGGAGGCCCCACGAGAGACCAAAACTGGTACCACAATCAGCTGGTCCCACAATAGTTCAGAGCCGTGTGGTTTTCCAGCTAAAAAATTTGAATGCATTTTAAAAGCTTTACCTTGGTGTACAATGTCTCTAAAAAATTCCATAATATATTTTTAAAAAATTCTCCTTACACACTGATGCTTATGACCACTTGTGCAAAATTCCTCAACTTCTCTTTCTTAGGCAAAACTTAGCCTCCAATCTTTTATCCCTGATAGATTAACCATTATAATCAAACTCTTGCAGAAGAATTTTGGTTGCTGTTTTATTTTTTTTAAAGGGGACGGGGAACCAACCAACAAACCAGATGTGGCTGTCTCCAGTTTCAGCTCTTAATGTACAATAAGTTGCAGGTTTCTTATAGTTCCTCGGGGGTAAATCACAAACAAGAATTAGCACATCACCAGCCCAACTTCCTCTTCCCAGCATGTCTGTTTAAAGTTAAAGTGAACACAAGACTCAAATATCAAAGGCATATTGCCCCTAAGTAAGCCAATCAGCTCCAAATATGGCTGGAAACAAGATCAGGGGATAATGTTTTTCAATCAGCGGACAACCCTTTGAAAGTTTAATTATGAATGGGCACCGTTTATTTCAGACTAAATTAATTTTGCCATTTCTATGTAGGCAATACACTCAGCATGTCACCCAACCTAATTTCTATCTCTTACAGCTTGCAACAGGGTGCAAAAATTATGCAGATACCCATTTTCTACTCTTTTCTGTTACTGCATTTTTCTTTTAAGAAAGTGGAAAATTCTTGCTACATAATTGTTTAAGAAATCAATTTTCTGAACCACTCTTTCAGAAGGAAATTGGTCTGTGTTGAGTTGACAAGACAGATTAGAATCATTGTCCTTGGAATTGGCCATCTCATTATCCACCAAGTAGAATTGTTTTCCAGGTCAGAGGAAGAAAAGGTGGGCAGTTTGAGATTGGTCTCAGATGTCAAATCTGGGAAGAAACAAGTTTGTTATATGCCTCTGAAACAATGACCTGAACCTCCAGGGTTTAGTCTAAGGCAAGAATGGCAATGAACCCCAGAGGCTCCTACTTGGGGATCATGCAATGTTCCTCATTTGTTCCCCAACTGACAAATCACTTCTCCTCCATTAGGAAAATGGAATGAACATTTCTGGTTTTGTCTGCCCAGAGCATCACCACTCTTAGGAAACTTCTTCTCCCACATGGTCCTTTTGTTCTCCCTGCAGGACAAGGTATGACAACTGGTCCAGTCATTGTCAAAAGCCAGTACTCACATGAACTTCTAAATGAAATTCAAAGTGTGGAATGACCCTCCATCTGCAAGATTCCCAGGTTCTCTGAAATTGAGTCCAGGATTAGAAATCTGATGAAGAAACACAGCCCTACCTTTGAGACAGATCTATATTAACATCAACTTTGATAAAGATTTAACCAGTTGGCAGATACCATGCAACCTACTTACAACACAGAGCCTTAATAATTCCACATGTAGAGTGTGGACCATACCTGCTAGTCAAGGTAGATTCTAAGGACATCATCAAGACTATAGTTGTTGTCACTGTAATGCTGAAAGCTATGCTACCAATATTACAGATACCAGCAGGGTCACCAAGACTAGTTACTACTCATAAAGTTCTGGAAATATTGTAGTTACTGGCAAAAAATAAACATGGATGTGGTCACATACCAAATCAGCAAGCCTCATCAGCCAGGGAGGGTCATATCTATGTCTGACTCCAAAATGACTATTATCCTGTGTCATGTGGCATCTGTGTGTCAGTTCTACTGTCCAAAGTATCCTGGAGGCTTTGTTATAGGTTTCCAATATGTTCACAAAATGGTCCAACTGAGATCGACTCTAAGTGTGCTGCTCTCCAGTCCACGCTCAACCAGCTTCCCTCCTATTCCTGGTAATTGCCAGGTATACCCTTCACAGGTCATCAGAATGCAGGCCAGGTGTGCTGTCCCTGAGGTTCCTTCTGCTACTGCTTCATAGACTGACCAGTGGTAGTGGGTTCTGAAGACAGTACAAAGCTACCTTAGTTTCTGTCATTCATTTCCTAAACTGACACAGCAAACTGCAAAGAATCCACAGGAATAACATCACCTCTGTCACTCTGCACCCTCCAGGCTGCCCACTGTGGATGAACAGCCCCAGTCTAGAGACAGACACCCACAGGGTGCTCAGGGTCACGTCCTCTCCACCCACCAACACTCCACGGTGGTTCCATGCTTTCAGAAACCCAAGGGCTCCATCTCAGCCAGGCCAAGTGTGGTGTGTGAGCTCTTCACTGATCAGAACAAATCCAGAGTTTAGAGCTCATCCACAACCAGCAACCAGGGGCTCAGAGGACAGGAAGAGCAACAGCCTGTGGGGTACACAGGTTAAGGGGCCTCTAAGGAAGGATGGGGACATGATTTGTTGGAGAACATACAAACTGCCTTCTTCTCTTCCTCCCTTTCTTACATATATCTTGTGATACATAGGTTTTCCTAACAATAAACTATGATGATTACAAGGTCAAGGGACAATATTTATGGAGATTTTGGGTCAATCCAAATTTGCATATGTTGAATCATCAATAGACTATATAACAGTATTTAAACAAAACATAAACAATCTTTTATAACTGAACATCAAACTTTGGACAAATTTAAGACATTAAGCCTCTGTTACAGGAAAAGAGTCAATGGGAGGTTTACTTGGGAACCTATTTAATTTTTACAAATAAAATGCTGGTGATAAAGAGACATGATTATGCTGAAACTCTTTTGGACTGATCTTCCCATCCCTTCATGTACTCAAAATGTGCTGTGGGTAGAATATATTCTTTCAGATCTAATGGCTAGATGTTATCAAGCCAGAGGGGTCATCTAATCATGCAAGTTAAGGCAAGACACTCAGGGGAGCTGGTGATCCATAAATGACCAGTTTCCAGAAACAAGATTCCAATAAAAACCCTATAGTAAATGGACTTCATATAATAGAGCAATATGAGTTTGAAGCATTCAAGACATGCTATGAAGTCCATGGCACTACAACAAGGCTAACTTCAGGAGGCAGGCTGGCTAGATACCCAAGGAAGAGAAAACATGTTTTATGCAACCCTGTTCTTCAAGGAACAAATGGCTGTTCTGTATAAATGTTCCTAAGAGTTCTTCACTCTAAGTACAGTTTAATAAGTTATTACTATTTTTGCATTTTCTCTTCATTTTACTAGTCTTTTCTACCTTTGATTCACTAATATTTTCTTTCTTGTATTTCATCTCTATGGAAGATGACTCACCATTTCAAATGGACAAAACTGAATTGTGCTTGTCCCCTTAATTCCCTTAAGTGGGTAAAACTGAGTCATGGAAGAGAGGTGGTCTCACCCAGAACCCCCCCAAGTGCTGGATGACTAAGTGAAGAGGACTCTGACAACTGAGTCAGGAAGCCTAAGCAATCCTACTGCTCAAGAGGTGGGTGAAAGTGCCCATGTAAACTCTTTCCTGAAAGGGGGAAACGTACCAAGAATGGATGAAACCAGATTTCTCAACCAACCAATTCAGTTCAGGCACAGTATTTAGTTATGCTAATTTAGTAAAACAAACCAAAACATTAGTTAGATTGTGTTTTGATGATAAGCAGCTATTGTGTTTGTTACTGTTTTAAAGTTATTTTGAAATAATTGTCTATTCACATGCAATTTAATTTAGTACCTGTAAGAATCTGGGTTGACATGACTGTTCCCATTTTGCCTGCAAGGTATCTCTGGCACATATCTTAAGCCCTGTATGACAAAGTCGTTAAGATAGTAAACCAAATGTATTGTACCAGCCACTGATGCCCAAATTGTTTATTAGCCGACATTTGACATACTAGTTTTTGAGAAAAGCCAGGTACGTTTTAGTTGATGACAGACAATCTTTGTATGGCTTAGCAAAGAAACTCCTTCCTCCTGCCTTGGGTTGTGGACATCCTTCTGTCTGTAAGTGCCTATTGCACTTTGTGCAACTCTGGACCTGTCTGCTTCTGTTTTTGATCTTTTGGCATCTTCTGCCTTTAGTGGCTGATTCTCATATACTGGGATTGGGTCTGGTCTGCCTGCCTGCCTTCCTTCCTTCCTTCCTTCCTTTCTTTCTCTCTCTTTCTCTTCTTTCTTATTTTTCTTCCTCGCTTTCTTTGCTCCTCTCCTCTCCTCCCCTTGCCTCCCTCCATCATTCCCTCCCTTCTTTCCTTCCTTTTTCTTGAGATAAGGTCTGTTTATATTGGCAAGGCCAACCTTGAACTCACAATACTCCCACCTCAGTTTCCCAGGTACCTGGGATTACAGGTGTGTGCCTCCATGCCCAGCTTGGGATAGGGTTTTTAGGAAACAGTACCCTAGTTTTCCTCAATGACAACATCTTGCAAAACTGCAATACAATGTCACAATCAGGATTCTGACTATGATACATCCAAGATGCAGAATATTTACATCAATCAATACAAAGATCCTTTATGTGGCCCTTTCCTAGCTACACCCATTTTTTCACTATCTCCTACTCATCTGTACCCTCTGGCAACCATTAATCTGTCTTCCATTGCCAGAATTCTGTCATTTCAAGAATACCAAATAAATTGAATCAGAGATATAACCTTCTGAAATCAGATCTTTTTTCATTCAGTATTAATTTTCTGGAGATTCAAGTTATATATGTCAATAATTCCTTTTTAGTGCAGAGTAGTATTCTGTGGAACAAATATGCCGCAGTTTTTCTTTACCCCACTGAAGAACAAATTTTAATATGCTGTATTTCCATTCTGTGTGCTTTTTAAATTTACCCTGAGACTTCGTCTTTGACCTATGGTTTATTTAGATGTATATGGGCTAGTTTACAAGTGTTCAGAGATTTTCCTGTTATCTTTCTGGTTTTTACTTTTTAGTTTTATTCCACTATAGTCAGAGAATAAATTTCAATTATTTTAAAGTTGTTGAGGCTTGTTTTGTCTTCCAGAATATGGTGTATTTTGTTACTTATTTTATGGGTGTTTGAAAAGAATGTATATTCTGCTGTCAGTGGGTATTCTACATATTTTCATTATATCTTATTAGTTGGTATTGTTAGTGAACTCTTTGTCTTCACTGATTTTTAGTCTAGTGTTCTATAAATTTCTGGAAGAGGGAATGTTGAAGCCTCCGAATGTAATAGTGAGTTTGTCCATTTTTCTTTTCAGTACTACTGATTTTTGCTTACATATTATAATTAATTTGGTAGATGCACATTTAGGATTGCTATGTCTTTTTGGTAGGTTGATCTTTTATTATTACATAATGATCTTCTTTGCTTCTAGTAGTTTTCTTCACTTTGAAATCTAGTTTACTTGATATTAATACAGTTGTTCCTGCTTCTTTTGATGAGTATTGGTGATATATATTTTTTCAACCTTTTAATTCAGCCCACCTACATTGATATTTTTGAAGTCAGTTTCTTGTAGACACCACATGGTAAGAGTCATGATTTTTAACCCATCCTGCCAATCTCTGTCTTTTAATTGCTTTTTTAGGCTAATTACATTTAATATCATTATTGACATGTTAAAGCTTATCTGTCATATTATTTTTTGCTTGATCTCTTTCTGTTATCTTCCCATTTTTTTAATGCCTTCTTATGGATTACTTGAATGTTTTTAGAATCACATATTGAACTATTTGTAGTGTTTTAGTTTATCTTTTATATAAACTTTTTATCATTTATTGAAGTTTTATATTATTTACATAAAATTTTGATCTCCTTTGTTTACAACTAGCTTAATATATTTGATTTAAACTTTTCTACACATATATGTAGACCTGCACTGGACAGTGTTAGAATTTTGCTCCTCTGCCAAATATAGATCATAAATCTAAGAAGAGAAGGAATATGCATTTAATTTACTTATATTTTTACTCTGTCATTCTTTTTCATATTGTTCTAAAATTTCTTCTTTTATCATTTCCTTCCTTTTATCATTTCTGTTTAGGGAACTTCCTTTAGACATTATTAGAGGTCAGGTCTTCTGGTGAAACAGTTATATCATTTTTCCTTCCTATGAAAATATCATCATTTCCCCATTCATTCCTTAAAGAGTACTTTTGCTGAGTATAGAAATCTAGGTTGATGGGTCTTTCCTTTTAGCATTTGAAAGATATGTGCCACTTAGAAATATCTTCTATGACTTTTGATGAGAAACTTACAGTCATGTGGATATTTTTTACCCTATACACAAAGTGCTGTTTCTTTCTTGCTGCTTTCACACTTCTGCCTCAGTTTTCAGTAGTTTGGTGTGTCTTAGTGTGAATTTCTTTGGGTTTATCCGGATTGTGGTCCTCTTGGGTTCTCAAATCTATAGGCATATGTCGTATGTAAAATTTAGGGATGTAGCATCCATTATTTCTTTGATTGCCTTTTCAGCCCTGGTCTACTCTCCTTTCTTTCTGCTCCTCTGACGTCACAAATGTTAGATCTTATATTATACTCCTGTAGAGTCCTGAGAGGTTGTTCACTTGTTTTAAGATGATTTCCTCTCTACTGTCCAGATTGGATAAATTATATTGCTTTACCCCACAGCTTGATGATTCTTTCCCCTGTGCCTTTTGTTCTGCTATTAAGCTCATCCACTGAGCCATCATCATTGTTTAAAAATCTCAGTTAAAGGGCCAGGTGTGGTGCACATGCCTGTAATCTCAGCAACTAGGAGACAGAGTCGGGAGGATGGCAAGTTTGACACCAGAGGTAGCCTGCATAACTTAGTGAGGCCCTGTGTTAAGATTAAAAATTTTAAAAAGGAGGGGCTAGGAGTGGTAGAGCACTTGCAAAAAGCACTTGGTTCAACCTCCAAGTACTAAAAAAAAGAAAACATAAAAATCTCAGCTATGATATTTTTCAGCTCTAAAAGTTCTATTTGTTTCTCCTTTATATTTCTTCCCTGAGACTCTGTTTGCTGAGAGTTTTCATGTTATTTTTAAAATTTATTTCAAGCAGGGCATCAAAACCACAAAAAATTGGGTCCAGGTTTGGGTGCGGGTTCAATATATTAACACTTAGAGGGTTTGGGTTTTAAACTTTAATTCTATGTGTAGATAGATGAATACATTTTTTCTTTTCAATTTTTAAATAGCTAATGATTAAAAAAAAAAAAAAAAGCTAAAACCAAACCCAATTTTTCAATAAGGTCAAGTTTAGGAACAGGTTCTCAAAAATTTTTTTTCAATGCTTGATCCAGAATAGGTTGAGAGTTCTGGTTCAGTTTAAAGCCCAGTTATCTACATATAGGGCTATGGTTTAGCTCACTTGTTAGAGTGCTGCTCTGTACTCTCTGAAGACCTGGGTTTGATTGCCAGCACCACAACTCCAGGAGAAAGGCATGGCAATCCACTCCCAAAGCAATCTTGAAACAATCAGACATTGAAAACCCTAAGGACCTGACTTAATAACATCTACATATAGGATTTAAAACCAAACCCAAATGAAACATGAATGTGCTCAATTTTAACATACTGAACGCACACCCAAATCCAATTTTTGTAGATTTGCTGCCCTAATTTCAAGAGTGTTTGTAAATGTTCTTTCAAGCATGTTTGGATAGATACTTTAAAATCCTTGTCAGATAATTCTAACATGTCTTCTGATATCTGTGTCATCGCCACATTGGTATCTATTGATCACTGTTTTTCATTCCAGTTGAGGTTTCCTTGGTGCTTGGTATGGTGAATAGGGTTTTTTATCTTTTTAAATGAAACCAGGTTATTTGGGTATTATGCTTCGTGCCTCTGGGTGCTAAACTTTTGTTTCACCTGGCTTTCTATGACATGGCCCCAGCAGGGGTGTGGTCACCGCCTTGCCAGTGCCAGGTTGGCGTGGTAGCCCAGTTTCCTACTTGGCCTCTGTTGACATTGAGGAAGGAAAGTGATCCTCATTCCTGCCAGGGGTTTGTGGGAGTCCTGGCTCCCCACTAGGTCTCTGCTGGTACTGCCCAGGTAGGAAGACTTCACTGCTGCACCCCAGGTGGCCTCATCACTGCTGAGTGATGGTGAACATCTGGACTCTCCACTGAGCTTGACACCTCTGTGGTGGGAAGGGATAGTGGTGCCTCATTACCAGGGCAAGGGGAATTAGCAGGAGTCCTGGCTCCTTACTCAGTTTTCTCTGACATCACTCTCACAGGGATTTGGGGTTCCCTGTTACATCCTGGTAAACACCAAGTGTGGGCACTCAGCATTTGCTAGAATGAGCAGGCTTAGTTTTCCTGTGATGTTTGGCTAGAGTAGAGCAGTTATTGTCAAAAAGTGTTCTGTCTTGCTAGGCTGGCTGTCCTTTTTGTGGTATTTTGGCTACGAAAAGCAGGCTTTTGTTTAGGCATTTTTTGTTTTTTTACTTTGTTTTGTTTGTCTGTCTGTGTCTGTCAATGTTTCTGGGTTTCTGACTTCAACTCCAGGATGTATGAGGCAAAGGGAAAACCCAGGGAACTCATTGCGATGGCATTCTGTGGGCCCCTGGTCCCCACTGATTTGGCTTCTTATCTTTACCTTTTGTTTCACACTTAATATTTAGAGTTTTCATTTGTGCTTAATGGCGGAATTAGTGAAAAATATGTTCTATTCTGTCTTCCTGGAAGTAGAAGTCTTATTTATGTTTTAAGATAAATATTTGCTATACCAAATAAATAGGCCATTTCCATGAAGATATTCCAACTAAGCTGAAGAAACTAGAGGGAAAACAAAACCAAACTGAATAAAACCTTAGTTTAAGATGCTTTTATAAGCTTAAATGTCATGTGTCTATTATTTCTTTTTTAACAAAAGAAGCATTTTTTAATAAAAGAAGAATTTTTTTTTATTTTGGAACTTTGTTCTGAGTTCTGATGGCTAATTTAAAAGGACAGTTTTCAGTTCTTAGATGCAAATTGTATCCTAGGATTTAACTACCATAGCTATATCCTGATTGTGATGCTGTTCTTTC
Organism: Pedetes capensis; assembly: GCA_007922755.1. Lineage (NCBI taxonomy): Eukaryota > Metazoa > Chordata > Mammalia > Rodentia > Pedetidae > Pedetes > Pedetes capensis. The sequence goes on along the minus strand of VMDO01025111.1, from coordinate 1,463 downwards.
CTTTGAATATCCCTTCCTCCAACCTGTATGTGCTGAGGGTCTATTTTGTACCCAGATGCATGGTAGGTTCTTCAGATCCAACTAAGAATGGCTGGATACTCACTGCTTCCCTGGACCTCACAACCTAGCAGTGTGCACATTGAAGCTCTGCCATCAGCTCACTGGCCTCTCTCAGATAAGTTCCTCTGCCTTTTAAGCTCTCAGTTTTGGAATCTTTAAAATATAGGTGGGAGAGTTAAACAAGATTCTTTCTTAGGTTATTAAACCCATTGAGAATATGATGGGAGCTATGCTCCTCAGAAAAAAATTGCCTGCATGCTCACATGCATAACTCATATGCGTGGTTTTGCACACAAATAGGCAGATGGATTCACCAGGTTAGGAACATCTCTACTATTTGTTGCCAGTTATTCTGTGCTTGTGAGTATCATACAAGTTGCTAGAAGCCAAAAAGCACTTAGGGGGATACTTTCTCGAACCCAGGAGACATGCTAAACAATTTGCATGAATTTTCTCACTTTATTCTCACAGAAAATTTTATTAACCAGGTATAATAGATCATTAAACTATAAAAAGAGATTAAAGAGAAGATCTTTTCTCCTATGCATTTAGATGAGCCTAACAGGAAATACTGTGCCCTATAAATTCAAAATTAACAACATTCCTCCGTTGTAATTCCCTTCAAGCTTCATATAAAAATGGGAATTGAGGAAGACTAAAGTAAGTAAGAGTATATTAGCCACTTGTAAAAGAAGACAATATAAATATTTATAACCTTCAAGCATTGTAAGAAAAAAAATAAGTAAAAGTATGAGCCCTAAAACTCTTGAAGCCTATCAAAAGACAGAAAATAAATAAATAAAACCACAGAAACGGGAGAAGAATGTGGCAATCCACTCCCAAACCAATTTCAAAACAATCAGTCATTAAAAACCCTATAAGGATTGCTATGAGTTGGACCTGACTGGACAGCACCTAACAACAAGAAGCAGGGCATGATGGTGCATGCCTATAATCCCAGCGACTCAGGAGGTGAAGGCAGGAGGATTAAAATTTCAATTTTAAGGCCAGTGGCAGCCTGCATTACTTAGCAAGACTCTGTCTCAAGGTAAAAAATTATAAAGGTAGTGAGGGGTGCAACTTAGTGGTGAAGCACTTGCAAAGTATGTGCAAGGCCCTGGGTTCAGGACCCTTGTTGTTGTTGTTAGGTGCCGTCAAGTCAGTATCCGACTCATAGCGACCCTCTGTACAACAGGGGAAACACATTGAGGTTTTGGGGTCTTTCAAGTATAAAATCATATCATCTGCAAATAATGATAATTTGACCTCTTCCTTGCCAATCTGTATCCCTTTGATTTCTTTCTCTTGTCTGATTGCCCTGGCCAGGACTTCTATTACTATGTTGAATAGAATAGGAGAGAGAGGACATCCTTGTCTTGTTCCAGATCTAAGCGGAAATGCTT
>VMDO01025110.1:0-28716 GCA_007922755.1 Pedetes capensis | reverse complement strand
CAGCTGGGCATGGTGGCGCATGCCTGTAATCCCAGCAGCTCAGGAGGCAGAGGCAGGAGGATCGCAAGTTTGAGACCAGAGGCAATCTGCGTAACTTAGTAAGACCTTGTCTCAAAAAGTAAAAAAATGGTCTTGGGGTGCAGCTCAGTGGTCCAGCACTTGCAAAGCATGCAAGCTCAAGGCCCTGGGTTCAACCCCCAGCACAGAAAAAAAAAAAAAAAATTCATACTTTGTGATGATGGTGACAAAGACGGCGCTGATGACCCAGGTAACATAGACACTGTTGTGGGCTGGATCGTGTCCTGCTACAAAAGGATATGTTCACGTCCTAACCGTTCCCCATTCTGGTCGCAGATGAGACCTTACTTGGAAATAGGATCTTTGCAGTTATACTCAAGTTAAGACCTGGTCATTTGTGTAAGTTCTAATTCAAGGACTGGTGTCCTTATAAGAAGAGGGAAATTTGGGCCAGACACACAAGGAGAGGGCCATGCCATAAGGGAGTAGAGATAGAAGTGATGGTTAAGGGAGCAGAGATAGGAGTGATGGTGTCACAGCCAAGGAGCATGAAGGATGGCTGACAGCTGCCAGAAACTAGGAGAGAGGAACAGAGCAGAATCTCTATCCCAGCCCCCAAGAAGGAACCAACCCTCCGGACACTTACCTTCAGCCTTCCCGCCTCTAGACCTGTGAGACAGAAAACTCCTGCTGTCTGAAGCCACCCAGCTGACGGTGCTTGTTACAGAGACTCTGGCAAACTCATACAGCTGCTATCCTCTCTCCCAGCACCTCCTGGGCACCATCCTGACAAAGGAGAAGCAGAGAGGTGTTTTGTTCTGCTTTGCAAACAAGAATGTCCTCTTATCGCTTTGCCACAAGATGGGGACATGGCCAGAACTGGACCTGCCCACTGCCCAGCCGTGCCCACTGGGTTGGGGAAGGGGCTCACACAGACGTGTGGGCCTGGGGCCCCCTGGGCGTCTGTCCCTTGGTAGCTATTGCCCAAGGACACTGGGAGAGGAGGAAGACTAGTGGCTCAGGGCTCAGCCTGTCTGAGGTGAAAGCCCCACCGTCATCTCTACCGTCCATTTCACCTGGGCTCGAGGGGCCACCAACAGTGTGTGTGTCATCTGGAAGCTCAGGTTTGAGTTGTCACATGTCATCTCCATAATGACACTTTCCCCGAAGCCCCAAGTCCTTTTCCTCATAAGACCTAACATTACCCATGATAATCCTGCTTATTGGCTTGATCACTTGTCTATTTCCTGTCTCTCTTTGTTGTTGTTAGGTGCTGTCGAGTCGGTGTCCGACTCATAGCAACCCTACATACAACAGGTGAAACGCTATTGTCAGTGCTTCTCTGCTATTCATAGGGTTTTCAATGGCAGATTGATTTTTGGGAGGGGGTTGCCAGGTCTTAACAGAATGTAAATTCTGGTTCCCATAGTATAGCCATGGTCATGACAGGACTCAATAAAACATGGGGAGGCCGGAGGTGTAGATTGGTGGGAGAGCATCTGCCTAGCATGGGCCAGGTCCTAGGTTCCATCCCCAGTGCTGCAAAAGGAGAAGGAAGGAAAGAAGGGATGGAGGGAGGGAGGGAGGGAAGGAGGAAGGAGTTGAAGAAGGGAAGAAAGACAGAAAGAATAAGCAAGGGGAAGAGAACCTGTTAAAAATCTTATGACATACGCATGTTATGAGATGTTCATCAGCCATTGAGAAGAATGAGTTGGATCCATGCACAGTCTATGGAAGGAGGGCCATATATATGTGTGTGTGTATACACACACACACACACACACACACACACATATACACACACATACACACATAGAGTTATTGTTAGGTGCTATCAGGTCAGGTCCAACTCATAGCTGCCCTCGTAGGGTTTTCAATGGCTAATTGTTTTCAAGATTGTTTCAGGAGTGGACTGCCACATTCTTCTCCCATTTTTGTTGTACTGGGGATCGAACACGAGTCCTCAGAAAGTGCAGAGCAGTACTCTACCAACTGAGCTAAACTGCAGCCCCATATATGTATATAGCTATGTGTATGTATATATAGCCTGCAGCCATAGCCCTGTGGCATCCGATCCCATCAGATCTCGGAAGCTAAGCAGGGTCGGGCCTGGTTAGTACCTGGATGGGAGACCGCCTGGAAACACCAGGTGCTGCAGGCTTGGGAGAAGGACCTGGCAACCCCCTCCCAAAAATCAATCTGCCATTGAAAACCCTATGAACAGCAGAGAAGCACTGACAATAGTATTTCCCCTGTGGTACAGAGGGTCGCTATGAGTCGGATACCGACTCGACGGCACCTAACAAGTACAACATGTATATATATGTATGTGCATATATATCCATGAACACATATACATATGTACATGTATATGGACACAAATACACATAGGATTTTTGTGCATATACATATCTATATGCATGTAAATGTATATACATATATGTATACGTGTGGTGTGGGTGAGAGAGGATAAACCTACCCAGCTAACTGTTCTATGCCTGTCAGAGGTGGGCTTGGATGATGAGCCAGGCTGAGGGAGGCGCAACAGAAGACATAAGTTAGTTGCAGAGGTAGAAAATTTGCCAAAGTCAGGAGAGGGCAATGCAGGAGGAAGACCAGGGACAAACCCTCTCTCTGTCACTCTTTGGCCCCAGCTCCACGGAGCTCCCTTGCTTCACGCCTGCTGCCATTCAATTGTGCATGTCTGGCAGGGTGGCAGTTTGCAGGAGTCCACAGGGAGAGCAGCCCTTCTACCCCTGCAGGCCATAACGAGCTTCCTTCTCCAAGGACCCTGGTGCTCTTTGCTTTAGGTACCATCAAGTCGGTATCCAACTCATATCCACCCTGCGTACAACAGGCGAAACACTATTGTCAGTGCTTCTCTGCTGTTCATAGAGTTTTCAATGCCAGATTGATTTTTGGGAGCGGGTTGCCAGGTCCTTCTCCCAAGCCTACAGCTTCTGGTGCTCCCAGGTGGTCTCCCATCCAGGTACTAACCAGGCCTGACCCTGCTTAGCTTCCAAGATCTGATGGGATCGGATGCCACAGGGCTACGGCTGCAGGCGGTGCTCTTTGCTGGAAACCAGTAAAGGAAGGGATGACAGGTGGACGGGAGGGAGGGTCCAGTGTGTGGGTTAGGACATCAGGGAGAGGGTAAAGGGTGGGGAACTGGCTGAGAAGGCCAGCTAGGAGCCGTCCCCACCCAGGCAGACTCCAGGCCAATCTTCCTGTCCTCTATGTCCATGACACAATTCTGGACAGAGGGGAGGGCAGCCCCTACACCCCTCTAACACGAGGAAGGAGAGCAGGGATCCCGGACCTCTGGAGGCTACACTGTGTAGGCACCACCCCTGACCCATTGCCTTAGGGTGCACCCCGCCAGCCACCCCCCACAGCCTCACCCCCAATTCCAAACACAATAGCACCTCTCCCCTGAGGCCCCCTAAAGGTTTCATTTGGATGCTCAGCCAAACTGCTGGTCCTTATGCAAGCCCTGTCTTTCCTGCCTGGGGTCCTTGGTTAAGGCTCTAGCCATTTCCTCATCTTGGACCCCTGCTACCAACCCATGCCCACAAGTCTCCTCGGTCCAGGCAGGGGAAGCTGGGAGCTACCCACTCTGGGCCCCTGTGTGCCCCCAGCTGGATTCTCTTTTGTACTCAGTCTCTAACCTTCTAGCCTTAATTTCACCACCTTAAAGCAGTTAGAGGCTAGGGGTATAACTCAATGATAGAGCATGTCCCAAGGCCCTGGGGTTGATCCTCACCTTAAGTACTTTAAGAAAACGAAAAAGGAAAGCAGTTAGAGCAGGTGCTAAGCCAGGATTCAAAAATACGGAATCTGTAGTGAACCCACCATGGTGCCAGGCACCTAAAGGTGCCCAGTAAAAGGCAGTGTTGTTGTTATCAGAGCATATGTCATTGCGTGCCACCACAGAGGACACAAAGATGGAGGAACTAGTGTTCACCTACCAGAGCCAGCTATCTGCCGGGAGAAGTGAGCCAGACACCTCGGAAGAAACTTCCAGAGTCTACAGGAGACAGCTCAGCAGTAATGCTACCGGGCAATGCCGTGGTCTCGCCTGCTCTCGCCCAGTTCTGCCCAGGGGTCATGTGCCAGCACCTGCCCTCAGCTACACATGTAGCCAGCTCTTGCTGCCCCGGGCTCTTCTGTGAGCAGGACAGGCCTCTAGACATCCACACATGGGGTGGGGTAACCCTTGGTCCATAGGGCATGGAAGCTGGTAGGTAATGATGTCCCTTTTCATTCTTCCCAGGACAGTGCAGAGACCCGTCCCAAGTGCTCCACAGAGACTCCCAGCCTGGGCTGCTCACAGCAGTCGCCACCCTGAATATGTGTCCTTGGATTGGGCTGTGGTTGGCTTGCCCTCCTCCCCGGACACTCTCTCCAGTCCCCTGCTCCTGGTTTTGGGGATCACTTCCCCAACAGAACTGCCTGGATCCGAGTCCCCATCTATCTCAGGGGCCCTTTCCCAGCAGGAGCTGAGGCTAAGGCAGCAGTTCAGGGATTCAGGGCACAGGCTATGGGCTCAGGGGTGTCTTCGCTGGCAAGGAACTAATCTCTAATCTAATCATCTAGCTGGAGGGTTGCTGTGAAGGTCAGCTGAGACAGATGGTTAGCACAGACACCGTAACATTTCAACTCATCACCTGCATCATCCTGGAGAAGTTAATCATCCTGCCAGAGCCTCCATTGCCCTGTACATTGGGCAAAATAGTACCTACCTTGTAGCACTGTTTTGAGGGTTACCTGAGTTTATACATTTGCAGTACCTAAAACAATCTCACGTCTGAAAAGCTCTTTGTGGAACACCTGCCACTCTGAAAAGTAATCAACACAGACAAAAATATAAGAAAATGTAGGAGAATATTTTTGTCACTTAGGAATTAAAAAGGCAACTTCAAAAGCACTCACCACCAGCTGGTGTGGCTCATGCCTGTCATCCCAGCAACCCAGGAGGTGGAGGCAGGAAGATCTCAAGAGTTTGAGGCTAGAGGCAGCATGTGTAACTTAGTGAGGCCTTGACTCAAAATTGAAACAAACAAACAAACATACAAACAAACCGGCTGGGGTTGCATCCCAGTGGCAGAGCACTTGCAAAGTATGCACAAAGATCTGGGTTCAATTCCCAAGAACCACCAAAAATCCCCGCAAAACAATAAAACACCAAAGTTTAAAAGAATGAGTGTAAAAGAGTGAGTGCAAATCCAAATAAAGGATTTATTGCCAACAAAAGTACCATGAATAATTTGCAGCTGGATGATGGAATGCGAGAAGCTAGGTCTATTCTAATATCTAGACTATGCAAAGGACCTCTAGAAATCGACAAGGAGAGGACTGCAGCCCAACAGAATTTGGGTCAAAAATGAGGGCAGACTGTATAGGTAATGAGCATGTAAAGAAGGCTCAGAGGTGAGCAGCAAGAGAGATGTGAGTAGGGAATGCAGATGGTGAGCTGCTCCGGGCGCCCCGTGACAGACCTCAGATGTTCTCCCATTCTTTGGCTGCTGAGTAACCAGCTAAAGAAATTCTCTCCCAGGCCCATGAGGGGGCTCGCCCTGGAAGTTCACTGCAGCATCATCTTTTGTGGGGTCTGGAGTTAGAGGTCAAAAGCTCCTTTGAGGGGCTTGACCAATTCAGTCTCCTACCCTGAATCTAAGCAACGCTTCATAAATATACGCTGTTACTATTGTGGTCTAACTGTTGTTGTTAGGTGCCGTCGAGTCGGTATCCGACTCATAGCGACCCTCATAGGGTTTTCAATGGCTGAGTGCTTCGGGATTGCCTTGGGAGTGGATTGCCAGGCCCTTCTCCCATTTTTGTGGTGCTGGGAATTGAACTCGGGGCCTCAGAGACTGCAGCGCAGCACTCTACCCACTGAGCTAAATCCCAGCCCTATGGTCTAACTAGGAGGAAATAAAAATGCACATTGGAGTAGGACTGTAAGTAGTGACCTAATGACAAGGAAGAAGGAACAGAATAAATGGTGGTGAGTGAGTTGATGCGGGGGTAGAGGAGCCCAAGGAAGGCTCAGAGGTTCAGCCAGGGGGCAGGTAAGGTGGCAGGTAAGGTGGCACGTAAGGTGGCAGGAGCCTCAGGAAAAATGGGGCACTGAGTCACAGAGCCAGTGTGGCTGGAGGAGGGTGGTGAGGCCTGCCCAGCCCAGACCACAGGGGAGGCAGGTGCAATAGAGCAAAGCCTGCCCAGAAGGCTCCCGGGAGAGAGAGGCAGAGCCCAGCCAGGCTTCTGCTCCCTATCCTTTGGGACTTTGGTGTTAGCCCGGCACCGGATCACAGCTGGGCCCCCCTGGCTCCGCCTGGGATGGATGAAGGGGCATAGAGAAGAGCTGGGCAGGATGAAGGGGGAGTGGGGCATGGCAGGCCAGAAGGTGTTGGGCGGGGATTCAGGGACAGAAAGCCTTCTAAGGTGGAGAGGATGGGCAGGGCTCTCCCCAGGGAGGAAACTGCACAAATGGAGGCCCCCAAAGAAGGAAAGCAGGGGCCTGAAAGGAGGAGACAAAGAGGTCCCCAGGAGGGGGAGGAGGAGGGGGAAAGGCTAGGGAAGGCCTGAGGAGCAAGGACAGTGTCCTGCGGGAACTCGGGGGCTGGGAGGCTCAGCTGTGCCTCAGGAGAGATGCGGGCTGGAGGCGGGTGGCATCTGGGTCTGCAGCCGTGTCACTCTGCTCCACTCACGCTGCGGGCCGCTCAGGGACACTCACCGCACCTCGCCGCACTCACCCAGTTCACGCCCCACACTGCACCACGCACCTTCTCCATGTTCACATACCTACACACACACACTTCCGTGCACTGACTGCACACACCTCACTGCACCACAAACTGCACACACATTTGCACATCCTACACCCTCATGCTAACCCTGCACACATACACACACGCCCGATCCACCCGCCACCTGCACAAGCGCCACCTGGACGTGCACACATGACGCACCCACATGCTTCTCACACACAGCACACACATGTGCACGTATCACTACCAACCCACGCAGCACCGCTCACCACGCATGCGCACTCCATCCATCACCATCTGCACACATCAGCTGCGCCACACCCCACAGACATACACACACACGCACATACACTGTACCCGAACACAGGCCACTGACTTGTAAGTGACCTGAAAAAGCAAAACGCAAAGGCCTCTGATTTCCAGTGCTGTTGCTGGGCATCCAGGCCCCAAACGGGGTTTGGATGGCCTGGCTTTGGGAGGACCTCTGGGAACTCTTATCTCCACCGTGGGTCAGGAGGAGGAGAAATTTCCCAGCCACCTGTAACTGAGCTGGACGGTGCCGGCACTGCCTCCTCCCCACTGGAGCTGTGGCTGGGGTCTTGCCCCTGCCCCTCCTTCCCTCCCACCTTCCTGTCCCCAGAGGGCCCTCACTCGCCTTTCCTGGGGGATAAGGGCAAGTTATCTGTCCGTCTGTTGGCCCAGCCTGTTTATCTTCTTAGGGCTTTCTTCCTGAAATAGCTACGGGTTATCTAAGCTGCAGGCCTGGGTGGAGCCTGCCTTTCTGCCAGCTACTCAGTCCCCAGAGACACTGCCCTCATCCCTGGTGGGCCTTCCTCCCTTAATCCAGACCCAGTTTCCAAGCCAGTTCCCTCCCATGAGAGCACCCCAGCTTCTTCTCTTCTCTCTTGGGAGGGTTCCAGATTAAAACCTCACAGGGCAAACAATGTAGCTCAGTGGTAGAGCGCTTGCCTAGCATGTGCAGGGCCTTGGGCTCAATTCCCCAGCACAACAAACAAACAAAAACCATTGGTCACCTTCCTGTACCCTTGACATCCTGGCAGTGCCTCCTAACCAGCACCACTACCCACACCCAGGACCCCTGCCCTTCCAGGTCGGGTCCTCTGACAGACAGCCTGTCCCCAGCTCTGGGAGTTCCAGTCTCCTCCACACAACCGCCAGAGAATAGATTTTGACTATCGACTGCCACTTCCCAGCACCAGAATGCCCTGGCTCCCTGCTTCTGCCTGCCTTGAGTTTGAACAGTTTACCTGGCTCTGAGATACACTTCCACTTATTTAATGTCACATCTCACTAAGCCAACAAGAATTACCTTTCACAGCCCCCACATGCTCTTTTGGGCCTCCACACCCTGGCTTTGGCTGGACCGATAACCAGGAACATTTTCAATATTTCCTCCAACCAGAGGTCAAGACCTCCTCTCCTCCCAAGTTCTGGTTTTGTTACATCCTCTTTGAGGTCTTCCAGTCATTCATTCATTTATTCAGCCAGTACTAACTGAGCACTTACTATGGGCCAGGCAGATGCTAATGGCTGACCTCCCCTATGAGGTAGCATAACTTCTGCCACTGGCTTTTTCACAGGATCCCTCAAGGTCCGATAATGGTCACATCACAGGTCTGTGGCACTCTGATTGTGTCATAAGCTCCCTGAGGGCAACAGCCTTGTCTCCTACATCTTCTCAGTCCCCCAGGGCTGGGCTCCTACCCTTGGGAAGTCGCACACCCTGTGCTGTTTTCACTTCTGTTTAGAAGACTAGCACAGGACTGCCAACTTTCTGCTTATCAAACAAATCCGTTTTTAAATTACCACGTTGCCATAAATAAAAGCACACTTTCCCGGTAAGAAAGGAGGAAGAGTATCATCCCAGAATAAAAAAACAACCCTTGAGATTGAACAAATTCCACGGGATGGAAAAAAAATCACCACATTTTTTTTTCTTTGGTTCAGAACATAATCTCAGAATAAAAGGGCAGTCCTTTCAATGGAATAAATTTAGCAAGATGGAAAATTTATCACTTGTCCCTTTTCCTTCCATTCACAGAGGACAGGTGACCACCTTTTCAATGTCCCTCCCAGCGCCAGGGCTGCATACAGATTGAGTGAGCGGAACAATGGGTAGATCCATTGTTCCATTGTTGGCTGGAGAAAAACTGCCCTGCCTCTCCCCTCCCATGCTCAAGCCTGGGACCCTAACGCAGCCATGGCTGCTCCTGGCATTGGTGACCCGGCCCGCTTACCATCCCTTGGGACACTGCCTCAAACTTCACCCTGGTCCTATACTGTGAGAGGCTGACTCTGTAGGGACATTGTGCCCCGCTTTTGGGTAGTGGCATCCTTTGTGCTTCTAGGGAGGCAGGTGGGACGGGACATCTGGAGTGGTGGGCAGGAATAGGAAGTAATGAATACAGACCGCCCCCCCCCGCCATGGCTTCAGAGCTTCAGCACCCCCACACTGGCCCTGCCTTTTGCCTCCCCATCTGCGTGGAGCAGCACATCCCCAACTTTCCACCACTCAGTCTGGGGCCCCCCAGCTGCTTCCATAAAAAGCTGTTGAGCCTGGAGAGGCTAGAGAATGAATTTTTCCAAAGGATGTATGTGTGCATTGTTGGGAGCTACAAGCGTTTCGGTGAACTCCGGGTCAGGGCACAGCCTGACAAATGGCAGGAAGTTGGGGACTGGGGCTTGACATTTTTTTGCACAAAGCCCCGTAGCCCAGCCAGGTGAGCTGGGCTCTGGAAGGGACACTCGGGCCACCGCCCGGCACTTCCTGCCCTTTCTTGGCCCGTGGGATGGCCTTTCTTTCGTGCCTGGCTCCTGTTCTTTATTTATGGAGCAGAGCAGCTCAATATAGAAATGGGTGGGCTCGGGAGCCAGCCAAGGATGTGGGAATGCAGACTGGCAGGGTGCCTGCCAGGGGCAGGACAGCAGGACTAAAATATTGTCACCATGTACAGCGGCAATAAGCCTGTCTGGTATTTATATACCTGCTGGGATGTTCCACGCACTCTCCTGGCACGCGTCAGTGAATCGCAGCCTGGCCATGAGACAGCCCCGCCAGCGACCACACTTGTGGGGCCTCGTGGCTCAGCCAGTCTTCGCGTGTGGCCCTGGTCTGTCTGCCAGACCTTCAGAGTCAGCAAGGGTGCCCTGAAGAAAGGGGCTGAGCCATTTCTTTCTACCATAGGAAACCCTTGGCTGCCGACTTCCTGAGCGTCCCCCTCTTTTTCCACACAGCTGCTCTATGTGTCAGTGGGGAGCAGCACATGCAGAGCCCCTTGGTGTCCCCAACCTTCTCCCTTATTATTATTTACATGGGACTCTTTCTGAAAGGAATCACACATCTCTCTGCTACGTCAGGCAGAAGACGCAGAACAGAATTTGAGCTGTCCGTGGAAAGTCAAGGGTCGCAGCTCTGAGTCCTGTGTGGAGTGGTACAAAGAACCCTGACTAGGGAGGTCCAAAAGGTCTGGGCTCTGTTCTTCTCACTGCCTGGCTAGCCGTGCAACCTGATGCAAGCTCTTTACCTCTCTGGAGTGCAGAGGTTGGCTTGGCGATGCACCATGTCCACCTTAATTCTTGTGTTCTGTGAGTCCATGGTTTGCTTTGTATCATGTGGTCATACAGGGATATCAATAAAAAAGTGATTGAGATGCATAAGGCCGTTTGTCCCACACACTAAGTTGAAGCTGACTTTCTGAGTTCTCATACTATTTTCAATAGATTCCCTTCTCTCCCACCCTTCTCTGTTTTTCTTTCTATCTTTTGGGTACTGGAGACTGAAGCCAAGGATTCATCCGTGCTAACCACACACTCTACCATCTCCTACCTTGTTTTGAAGCTAATTTTAGATTATTGTTTATGGATCTTTCCATACTAGTAATGTTATTTTTCAAGTTTGTAATTTCTTAATCTACTAGAGAGCTGGGATTTAGCTCAGTTGGTAGAGCACTGTGCTGCAGTCTCCGAGGTCCCAAGTTCAATTCCCAGCACCAAAAAATGGGAGAAGGGCCTGGCAATCCATCCCCAAGGCAATCCCGAAACAGTCAGCCATTGAAAACCTCATGAGGGTCGCTATGAGTCAGATACCGACTTGACGGCACCTAACAACAACAACAATCTACTAGAAGCATGTGTAAAATAAGAGTAAATAGGTCCAGGGTAAATATACAAATGTGTGAGTTTATATGTGTATTTGTGGCATATTTCTGAATAATCCATGACTTTTTTCCCCTTGTTTGTTTTGTTTTGTTTTTGTTTGGCTTTTTGAGGCACAGTCTTGCTGTGTAGCCCAGACTGGCCTGGAACTCATTATGTACCCCATTAGGCCTCCATCTTAGGTTCCCCCTGCCTCAGCCTCCCAAGTACAAGGATTACAGGTGTGCACCACCATGCCTGCCCCTGCTTCCTTGTTCTTGACCCTGTTCTAGAGAAACAAAGTTGTCAGAAAGCCAACATCCAGAAAGCCAAATCATGAGGTGTTGCTATAACTTTTTTATTTATTTCTATTTTGCCTTCATGGAGTATGTTGCTGTTAGGTACTGTCAAGTTAGGTCCGACTCATAGCCATACTATGTACGACAGAACAAAACATTCCCTGACGCTGTTTCTCTGTTGTTAATGGGGTTTTCAGTGGCTAATTGTTTTGGGAGTGGGCTGCCAGGTCCTTCTCCCAAGCCTACAGCACCTGGTGTTCCCACGCGGTCTCCCTTCCAAGTACTAACCGGGCCTCATCCTGCTTAGCTTCCAAGATTTGACAGGGTGATATGGCTACAGAGTCATGGAACATAGTATGAATTTAATAAATTATTATTAGATGAGATAACCTTCTACTCAAAAATTCACCTAGAATAAAAGTCTTCCTCATCTGAGTTTATTTCTGAACTAAGGTGCTAGGTTCAAAGCTGGCCAGGTCTGCATGTGTGTTTGACAAAATACTGCTTCTCCCCTATGAAACACCATCCCCTCCCTTCCTCACGGCCTCCTTTGCTGGTTTCCACAGAGCCTCATCCCTTTACTTCCATGAAGGAAGGGGATGAAGTGTTAACTCCACATCCCCTGTCCTCAGAGTACAAGGTAGAAGCCCCAAACATTTCTAGAGGCTATTCAGAGGCAATCCAGGGAGGCAATGTTCAGAGGAGGGTGGTTATTAACATTTTCACAGACTTGAAATTTTACATGGCACTTGCACATACGGTCATGCGCCCACACACTCGCATTCCACTACATGATAAGTCACATATTCAAAGGCAGTCCCACTGAAGAACTCCTATCACCTAGTAATGTTGTGCCTGAAGTAATGTCAAAGCGCAGTGCTTACTCGTGTTTGTGGTGATGCTGATGTGAAGAAACCTACTGTGCTGCCAATGGTATAAAAGTAAAGCACAAGCTGAGTGTGGTGGCGCACATCTGTCATCTCAGCACCTGAGATGAGGAGGCAGGAGGATCACAAGTTCAAGGTCAGCCTGGTCTATATCATAAGACTCTGTCTCAAAAGAAAAGTAAGCATAGGCAATTATGTGCAGTGTAGGATACTTGATAATGATGGCAAATGACCGTGCTACTGGTTTATGTATTTACTATACTATACTTTTCATTGTTATTTTAGAGCCTCCTCCTACTCATTAAGAAAGCTCACCAAAACAACAAAGACAATCCTAAAACAATGGTCCATGGCACACCAAGAGGAGTCTCATACGACGCATGCTCACTGCATCTTCTGATTGTACTGATATGTAACAGTGCCTGTCACAGAACGAACATTCAGTAATGACTAGCGCTTTCCTGGAAAGGACCCCCCAGGTCGGTCACACCTCTCTCTCGACAGGAAGACTTTGTCTTAGGAGGTAGAGGCAGGAGGATCACAAAGTTTGGGGCCAGAGGCAGCCTCTGTAATTTAGCGAGACTCTGTCCCAAGTTTAAAAATATAAAAGGGGCTGGGGGTGTGACTCAGTGATAGAATGCTTGCAAAGTATGCGTGCGGTCCTGGGTTAGGACCCCCAAGTACTAAAGAAAAAAAAAAGACTTTGTCACTGGTTAAAATACGTCCCCCTGCCCAGTCCCAACTAACACTGGCTCAGCTTCTCCACGGGCCCCAGTGCCACATCCTTCCCTCCATCCCAGCCATGCGCATGCGCCATGCTATCCTTCTCCCCAGAGACCACAGACTCTGGGAAGGTGACGCCCTCAGCCAGCCAGACTTCCCTCTCCTCCGCAGTGGGCATCAGAACGGACAGGCAAGCTGTCCGCTCCCACCAGATCCGTGAGCTCCCTCCCAGCTCTCGTTCTGGAGACTTCCTCTCTGGCTGTCACTGAAGTGTGAAGTGCTCTGACAAGATGACAGGGAAGGTCAGGGGGTGCCTCACACTCTCCGCGAAGGAAGCATAGTTTAATAGGCTTAGGAAGAGTCGCTGATCTGTGTTCCCAGACCAAACCAGTCAGAGATACAAAAGAGCAGCCAACACTGGAAATCGAAGGGCAGGAGGGTGCAGCTCAGTGGCACAGTGCTCACCTAGCAAGCATGAGGACCTGCGTTCCATTCTCAGCAAAGACTCTAACCTGGACAGTGTTTCCTTGGCTCCCTGCTCAAGGCTCCAGCCCTCCCCCAGCTCCAGCCCCCAGATCTCACCACCAACACTAGTGAGCATCCCCAGTAAGAACATCGTTCTCCAGTCTGGACACCAGGCTCCTGTCCTGACACAGCTCCACACCCAGATGACCCCTGTGTCCTAAATTAGGAAAAAGGCACCACATGTCTCCGTCAGGCCACACCCACACCAAGTACCTGTGTGCAGTGGCCCACCGTGTTCCTGAGCAATGGCAGCCACCAGTGCTGCTGTCGCCAATGCCTGCAATGCTGCTCGTTTTCCACTTCTGGCCATCACAGTCTGGGGCACTGATGCCCCTGAGACCCCTTGCTGCCCAGTGG
Organism: Pedetes capensis; assembly: GCA_007922755.1. Lineage (NCBI taxonomy): Eukaryota > Metazoa > Chordata > Mammalia > Rodentia > Pedetidae > Pedetes > Pedetes capensis. The sequence continues at coordinate 14,982 of VMDO01025110.1, read as the reverse complement.
AGATGGGAAGGAGGGGTGGCAGTGTTTCTATTTTCTCTATGACCCAGTCCCCTCTCTTGGGAGCCCTGCAAAGAGCCCATCTGTCTCAGCACTACATCTTCTCTGACCTTGGTGTGGCCTTGAACATAAGTGATGGGCCTAATTCTCTGGTTCCTTAGGATGACTCTGCTGCCAGGAGGCTCCAAGCTGTCTGTGTAGGTCAAGGTCACCTTCCAACAGCCTGAATGAATCCCAGGGGAAATGGCCTAGATTTTTTTTTTTTTTTTTTTTTTTTTTTGTATTTGTGGGATTTAATCCAGAACCTCACGCATACTTTGGCCAGCTAGGGGCAGAGCCACACTCAGAGTCTCAGGGTGTTTCTCTCTGGCCCCTTCCAGGCCTGACGCCCATTTGAGGTACCTCCAAACCCCTTTAGTCATTGGCCCTCCTGGCACCACCATCCATTTTATTTTTAAAATTGCTTTCCCTGGTTGCAAATTCACTCAACAAACCTTCAGCCCTTCCTAAGTCCCAGATCTGACACTTGATTGTGAGGACAAGACAGACCAGGTTCTGTGGTCACACAGAGCTAGTTTGCTTGGGGGTGCGAGGAGGACAGATAAAGAAGAATGTGTAAATGATGAGATAATTTCAAATGGTAAAACGTGCCCTGATAAAGATGGGGCCTGATGAGTAGTATGAGGATGAAGGGGGGGTAGGGGAGGAATGGTGCCTCTTTGGCTGCTCTGCCAGCTGTCCTTTAGGCTGAGACCTGAGGTCCAGTGGTGTGGCCATGCAATGGGAAAGCAGAGGCTCTGAGGGCAGAAGGGGGCAAAGGAAGGCTGACGGGCCAGAGCGCTCAGGAATGGACCTCTGCCCCGACTATCCACAGACGGTGAAAGGAAAAAGTGGAGGGTCAGTTCTGGCTCTGATATTGTTCTTTTGGGGGCCCCAACTGCTCCCACCTCCACCATCAACACAACTCCCCAATTCCCTCATGCTCAGCTATCTCTCATCTCGCACATGCCATTCCTTCTGCCCAGGATGTCTTTCCACCCACTCTTCTTCCCCTGGCAAACTCCTACTTAAACACTGAGATCCAGCTCAAAATTTCCCTCTTCTGAGAGGCCTTCCCTGATTCCCACCTGCAGGCGGTGGGGTGGGGGGAGCTGCTCTTCCCTATCCTTTTATGGAGTCGGTGCTTGCTCTGCTGGGCCCTTCTCACGGAGAGAGTGGGCTCTGGAGGCAGGCCCAGCACTGACTCCACCTTACCAGCTGTGGGACATGGTATGTTAAATTCCCAGAGCTGCTGTAACAAATACCACCAACCAGGTGGCTTAAAACAACTGAAGCTGGTGGCCTCCCAGGGCTGGAGGCTAGAAGCCGGAAATCTGGGTACAGGCAATACTGATTCTCTCTTGGGACTTGGGGAGAATCTGTTCCGTGCCTCTCAGTTAGTGTGGGCCAGCAATCTTGGGCACCCCATGCCTTATAGACACAGCCCTCCAGTCTCCACCTCCACCTGCACAGGGCTGTCTTCTCTGGTGTGGGTTTGTGTCCTTTTGTGTCCTCGTATGGCACTCTCCTCTCAGTCTTCTCTCCCTCTCTCTCTTTTTCTTTGTAGTGCTCGGGATTGTACCCAGAGTCTTGAGGATGCTAGGCAAGCACTTTATCACTGAGCCACACCCCCAGCCCTCTTCTCTTCTTAAAAGGACACTGGTTATATGGGAGTAAGAGTCCACTTCCAGGATATCCTCATCTTAACCCATTATAACTGCACTAATCCTACAGAGGGGCTGGGATTTAGCTCATTTGGTAGAGTGCTGCTCTGCCTTCTCTGAGGTCCTGAGTTCAATCCCCAGCACCACAAAAATGGGAGAAGGACTTGGCAGCCTACTCCCGAGACAATTCCAAAACAATCAGCCATTGAAAACCCTATGAATAACAGAGAAGCACTGACATAGTGCCATCCCTGGCACTGTTTCATTCTGTCGTACAAAGGGTCACTATGAGTCAGACTCTATTTGATGGTACCTAACAACAACAACAACAACCCTATACATACTCCTTGATTTACATGGGGTTATGTCCTGAGAACCCCATTGTACATGGAAAACATTGTAAGTGGAAAATGCATTTACTACCCTTAACCCGCCTGCAGCCATACCACAGTGACATCCGATCCTGGCAGATCGCAGAAGCTAAGCAGGGTCAGGCCTGGTTAGTACTTGGATTGGAGACCTCCTGGGAACACCAGGTGCTGTAGGCTTGGGAGAAGGACCTGGAAACCCACTGCCCCATCAAAAAAAAATCTAATCATCCATTGAAAACCCCATGAACCACAGAGAAGCATTAACAATAGTGTTTTGCCTGTTGTACATAGGGTCACTATGAGTTAGATACCAACTCGACAGCATCTAATAACAACAACCCTTAATCCAGGCTGGGGGTTAGCTCAGTTGGTAGAGTGCTGCTCTGTACTCTCTGAGGACCCAAATTCAATCCCCAGCACCACAAAAAAATGGGAGAAGAATGTGACACTCCACTCCTGAAGCAATCCCAAAACAATCAGCCAAAATCAGCCATTGGAAACTCTTTGAGAGTGCCTATGAGTTGGACTCAACTCAATGGCACCTAAAAACAACAACCCTTAACTCACTGAACATCGTAGCTTAGCCACATAGCACACGGTAGAATACCAAGCATATCTTCTCATGATTATGTGTGGCTGATGAGGAATTATGCCTAACATCACCAAAGTGTTAGACCACATTGCTAGCCTGTATAAAAATCAAAATGCAAAATTCAGAGGGCAGTTTCTCCTGAATCCATGTGGCTTTCACCCCAATATAGAGTTGGATTGTCATAGATCGAACCATGGTAAGCTAGGGAATGTCTGCACTTCCAAATAAGTTTGCATTCTGGGGTACTAGGGGTTAAGACTTCAATATACAGCTTTCAGGGGACACAAATCAACCCACTTGACTAGGTTTAAGGTTTTTCTTCTTTTCTAAAATGGATGCAATGAGGGTATCTTCCTCCTAAAGTGGATATCAAATAAATTAATCAATAAATGCTTAGACTCTTACATAACAAGCATTCAGAAAGATAGCTGTTACTCTTACCAACTTTATAACTGACCAACCCACCGAGAATTCTTCTAGGTCGGGACTATGGCTTATTTCTTCTTCTTTTTAATCCTTAGTTCTCCAGCATGAAGTTGGTACTTAAAGTTTTTGCTTTATGAATAAGCAGCTGCTAATGTGAGGGCAATGCTAAGACCAAGCAAGAGATTTAGAACACTTCTGTTTCCTTAAAAAGAGAAAATGATTGTGTTAGGGATGTAGCTCAGTGGTAGAGCACTTCCCTAGCTTGTGTGAGGGCCTGAGTCTGGAAAAGAAAAAAAAAATGGGGGAATTAGGCGATGGTTCAAACTTTCCTGGACAGTTTGCTCTTTGGTTTTGTTTTTGATGCTGGGGATCAAACCAGAGCCTTCCACATGATAACCATGGGCATTGCTATTGCACTAGCCCCTCTTAATTTTTTTTTCAGCGCCGGGGAATTGAACCCAGGGCCTACTTGTGTGCTTTGAAAGTACTGTGCCATTGAGCTGCCTCCCCAGCCCATTTTTTTTACTTTTTATTTTGAAACACACTCGCTAAGCTACACATGCTGCCGCTAGTCTCAAACTTGTGATCCTCCTGCCTCTCCCTCCTATATTGCTGGGATTACATGTGTGAGCCACCATGCCTGGCCTGGCCTCTCTTAATTTTAAAGTCTCCCTTCAATTGGATAATTTTTGTGTGTGTTTGTGGTGCTTGAGACAGAACCCAGGGCCTCACGGGTACTGGGCAAGCACTCTACCACTGAGCTGCACCTCCAGCCCCCTTTTTTAATTTTTAATTTTTTATTTTGAATCAGGGTCTCACTAAGTTGCACAGGCTGCCTCTGCCCTCCAACTTGCAATCCTCTTGCTTCTGCCTCCCAAATCGCTGGGATTATAATTGTGTACCATGTGACCCCTCTGAATAAAATTTTAATGAACTCTGAACTCCCAAAAGTGTCTCTCAAAATGTATTAAATTACTAAGGCAAAAAATGAACTTCAAGCTGGGCACTGTGGTACACGCCTGTAATTCCAACGACATGGAAGACTGAGGCAGATGATCAAGAATATGAGGCCAGAGGCAGCCTGTGCAATTTAGCAAGACCTTGTCTCAAAAACAAACAAACAAACAAATAAACAAAATGGGCTGCGGGGGAGCTCTGTGGTAGAGCATTTGCTTAGCATACTTACTCTGGGGTTCAACCCCCTAGTACTGAAAAAAAAAAAGATGAATTCCAACCACCAGGCATGGTAGAGCATGCCTGTACCCCTTGCACTAGGGAGGCTGAGGCAGGAGGATCTCAAGGTCAAGGCCAACCTCTAACACATAGACTCCGTCAAAAACAAAACCCTCCATGTGCTATGGAGTTCAGTGGTAGAGCACTATCCTAGCACCAACAAGGCCCTGGTTTCCATCCCCACCACCCCCAAAACATGCCTCCCAAATCATCGCCTCAAAACATCCTCAGGTTATTCTCAGAAAAACTTTCTAGAGCCTACAAAATGCAAGGAGAATTATTATTAATTAACATTTTCATTAATGCTTATCATAAGTGATATATCAGCCTGAGGGAAAATTTATGAGACGGCAATGTTATAATTTTTTATCTGCTGCATGTTCATTTTATGGCTCATTGGGGCCCTTTGTGTAATCAGTGTGATCCATGCACTTATGTACTTTTTAAAAAGCTTTGGAGCAAACGTTTATTATTTTAAGTGATTATAAAGATTTATGGTTCTTGCTCTTGTGCCATCTCCAGTCACACCTGGGCTTTTGGATGCCAAATTCTTACTGAAACCTCCGATTGCAGTCTTATTTTTATGAAGACGATACCTGCTTTACAATGACTCACGTTCTGATTACCTTCCAGGGGCACAAAGTAGAGAAGAGTAATTCATTCTCCTTTAAAACTTCATTCCACCACTGGGCTCGGTGGCACATGCCTGTGTGTGTGCCACCGAGCGGCACTAGCGGCACCGGCCCAGCAGCTCGGGAGGCGGAGGCGGGAGGATCGCAAGTTCGAGACCAGTGGCAGTCTGCGTAACTTAGTGAGACCCTGTCTCAAAAAGTAAAAAACTGGGCTGGAGGTGCAGCTCAGTGGTCCAGCACTTGCAAAGCATGCAGGTGCAAGGCCTTGGGTTCAATCCCCAGTGCCGCCAAACAAAAAACAAAAAACAAAAAAACAAAAACAAAAACAAAACCTTCATTCCACCTCATTCTCTCTCTTTCTTCCCTATTCTCACTCCCTGTCCCAGGCCATTTTTGGCTGAAAAGACTGAAATGGGACCCGTCTCAGCTCATCCTGAGTGGGAGATTTTTGCACCTAGGGTTCAAGCTTTCTGATCCATTCATCTCGTGGAGGCTATGCCTAAGAAACCACATGCATATAAGAAGCTTGTTAAGAGACAGATTTTAACGAATGGCCTGTTATGTTATTGAATATCACCAGCCAAAGTCCACCCATAAAAATGTGAATATAAAATATATTTTGCACTTGTGACCCTCCTGCTTCAGCCTGCTGAGTGACTGGGATTACAAACGGTGCACCATAGCACCTGGCTGTTTTGGGGGGTTTTGTTGTTGTTTGTTCAGCGCTGGGGAATCTAATCCAGAGTCTTGTCCATGCTAGGCAAGAGCTCTACCACGGAGCTACATCCCCAGGCCCAAAGCAGCATTCTTGAGGTCCCCTATGATGTAAGATGGAGCATTCATTGCTGGAGTTGAAACGTTTCATCCTGGTGAGCATTAGAGAGCTGCCTGTATGAAGCGATAAAACATTAATGGTAACATGAACATGATAAGTATTCTTTACGAAGAATATAGTATTCTTCAAAGCTCTTCATCAATTCTTCCTCCAGACTGGAGCTTTTTTTTTTTTTTGAAAAAGAGAGCAGATAGTCTTTCCTCTATTTCAGAGATAAGGAACTAACCTTAAAGATTTCCCTCATATCCCAAGCTTGTGGGCAGTGGAGCCAAGAACAGAAACGCGATCTTTTGCTTTTTAAATTATCTCTGGAAATTGATTCATTTTCCTGGCCAGTGTTTATTGAGCAACTACTAAGACCAGAGTCCATGGAAGTCCTCAAGATGTAGGTGTGAACACAGAGACATGGCTAGTGGCCTCACAGAGTTTTGATTGCAATGGTCAGGCCAGTACCATACACACACACACACACACACACACACACACACACACACACACACATACACACAGAGTCAGATCTAGAAATGCTGACACCAGCCCTGCCATGAAGGAAGAGAGGGGGCTGTCAGGGGAAACCTCTTAAACTCTAGGATTCTCTAAGTCTGTGGTTTTATTTTTATTATTTTATTTTTGATGCTGAGAATAGAACCCAGAGTCTTACACAAACTAGGCAATCTCTCCACCACTGAGCTACATCTCTAGCCCACATCTGTGATTCTTTCCAACTTGAGAATTCTGCAAAAAGCCTTGGTGATGGTCTATGCAAGGGAGGTTCTTTTCCCATAGCCCCAACCTCCCTTGCTGTGACTTGCGGCTCCCAGCTGTGGCTCTGACCCTTCCTACCCTAGAGGCAGCTCCTACAACCCCAGCTGTGCACCTCAGAGTGTGCAAATGTTATCAAAATGTCCTGGTCACATGGGGAAGAACGATGACCCAGAGGTCAATGAAGTCATGGGAACCTCCACTGCCCAATCCCAGCCTTGTCTATTGCTGTCATTTGTCCGTATCTGGACCGGCGTGTTTGCATTTGCAATCAGTTGCCCTGTCCCTGGAGGTCCTGGCAGGGCCGATCTAACTGTCTGTGTTCTGGGGAGGACACTTCAGCTAGAGATTCTCCTAAGACCCTGAAAATGGAGCGTGCGCCTCAAGAAGTGAGAGCAGCCTCCAAAAACCAGGGTGTTCTGAATCAAGCCACCAGGAAGGCGAACAATGACCAACCAGGACAGTTTTGGAAGCCCCCTGGGATGGTGAAAGGGAGAAGAGGGAAGCAACAGGATGGAAACACTGGGGAGCTGTGGCCATTCTGACTTTTACAGGTGGAGGAAGTAGCCCAGAGACATGAAGAAGCCTGTGATTCAATGCCAAGGTCTTGCGCACGTTTAACTTAGGCACAGGGCATGGATTCATGTGTACTGTCCCGTGAAGGTTCAGTAAATGGAAACTGCAAGGACAAGTCTAGAGGCGTTTTTATTTGAATCGGGTGAGTTTTGTTGGGGAAACAAGGCCGTGTGAGAGTGACAAGTGTGCAAGGCGGTAGGGTGGGTGAAATGATCGCTTCCCTGAATGGAAAAGCCCTAGTAGCCTGCCCTGTCTGTAGCGTATATTTTAGATTGCTCCTGGGGGCAGATATGTCATCTTTTTACCATGTTTATGAGACACAGCAGGCCAAATTATAGTACAATGAACATCACTTTACAGTTATGTCGCATGCATTCACTTCCTGAATAGTGAGTGGTTTAGGAATCTTGTTGGAGCCTAACTGTACTACTTAGCAGCTGTGTTAACAGCGCAAGTTGCTTAATTTGCACCAGAGATTTGATATCTTTATCAGCAAAATGCAATGAATCATAGCACCAACCTCAAGGCGTTGTGAAGATTAAGTAGGGCAGGCTGGGCATGGTGGCGCATGCCTGTAATCCTAGCGGCTTGGGAGGTGGAGCCAGGAGGATCGCAAGTTCGAGACCAGAGGAAGTCTGCGTAACTTAGTGAGACCCTGTCTCAAAAAGTAAAGAAAAAAAAGAAAGGGCTGGGGGTGTAGCTCAGTGGTCCAGCACTTGCAAAGCATGCAAGCGCGAGGCCCTGGGCTCAGCCCCTAGTACGGCAAAAAAAAAAAAAAAAAAACCAGCTATTAAGTGGGGCAGTCTGCGTTTGCATCTGGCTCAATGCTAGCACCTACGGTGAGGATCAATAGACTCCAGCAATGACTCACATTGCCCTTATTATTGAACTCAAGTGTTAGGGTGCCTTACCTCCCCAAGTTTCGTGTGTTGGAAACTTGGTCCTCAAAGTTGAGAGGTGGAGCCTTTGGGAGGCGATTACGGCATGAAGGCTCTGTCATCATGAATGGGTCAGTGGATGAGTGGGTTACCTCAGGAGCAGCTTGGTTGTCAAATCCAGCCCTCTCTAGCAGGTTTACTGTGTTTTGCCACATGTGATGGCCTCATTGTATTGTGACATAGCAAGAAGGCCCTTGCCACGTGCCAAGTAGATGCCAGCACCATGCTCTTGGACCTCCCAGCCTCCCAAACTGGGAGCTAAGTAAATTGTATTCTTTCTAAATTACCTCCACTCAGGGACTCAATTAGGTTTTTGTTAAGTGTGATTGAGGAGGGTCCAACTCATAGTGACCCTATGTACAACAGGCAAAATACTACTCAACACCGTGCCATGCCTAAGCACTATTGTCAATGCTTCTCTGCTATTCATACCGTTTTCAATGGCTGATTGTTTCAGGAGTGGGCTGTCTGGTCCTTCTCCCAAACCTACAGCACCTAGTATTCCTAGGCAGTCTCCCATCCAGGTACTAAGCCGGCCCAATCCTGCTTAGCTTCCAAGATCTGATAAGATCAGACTGGGACACAGGTATTCAACTATTGAGCACTTATCGTGTGCCACAGGCTATGGAATGGACATGTGAGTGAATAAAGGGAGATTCTTGCACTCAGGAAAAGAACTGGGGTTCTGTAACAAAAACCATTCATTCAGACAGTGAATGAAGGCACTAACACAGGACAAGAGGTACCCAGAGGGGGAAGTGGTTATCTCTGACCTGAGGAGCAGAGGCCAGATCAGAACAGGCTATGTGATAACAGGGGCTTAAAATGCCACACTGGGGGTGGTGGGGAGGAACTAAGCTAGCTCCAGGCACAAGGCACAGCATTCCAAAGATCTGACAGTGATAGCAAGTGTCACAGTTGAGTCTAACAGACCTTCTCCTGGGCTGTGAGAGAAAAAGAGGGAAAGTCATTAGGCACCAGAATTTGGAAGGCTTTGAATGCCAAGTTAGGGAATTCAGACCACAGGAAAGCTGCGGAGTTTAAGCAGTAAGGGACATAGTCATACCTGACCCTGAGGCCAACACTGTGATGTCAGATGGCGAGAAAGCAGGAGAGGAGAAGGGCGAGGGTGCAAGAACCAGGCACTGCCAAGGAGACAAAGGGGAGCCAAGCACAGCTCTGTCCTCACGAAGCTCAGAGCTCAAGGGGGAAATGAGACACACGCACGTCAGCATCCAGGGAGGAGGCCACCGTGCGAAGCCACATCTACTGTCTGGCGGGTGCCAAGGAAATGAGGTTTCCATTTCCTCCTTGGCAAAATAGGGTCATGGTTATACATTTCCCATTCTGGCTTTATGAGGATTCAGTCGCATTAGGAAAGTGAAGGGCTGAGTACCAGGCCCAGAATTCAAGCCAAGCTCCACAAAGTACTGGCCAAGGGCAGGTTCTGGCTCTGGTCAGCCTCCGGGGTGGAAGAAGCTGACTGCGTGCTGGTTTTATTGTCCTGATCAGAGGAATGGGAAGTGAACCTGGAAAGCACACTGGGGTATAAGCGGAAGGCTGAGCCAGAGCTGAGGCCTTGGGCTTCTTCTATTTTAACTGCTCCATTCCACTTCTCTGGTACACCTCTTTTGCTCCCACAGAGGACCTGAGGGGCCAGGGTTTAGCTCAGCTGGTAGAGTGCAGCTCTGTGTGCTCTGAGGCCCTGAGTTTGATCCCAGTACCGCAAAACATGGAGAAGGACCTGCAGCCCACTCCCAAAACAAACAACCACAGAAAACCTTATGAATAGCAGAGAAGCACTGACATAGTGCCAGGTATGGCACAGTATTGGGGAATCTATCTTTCCATTGTATATAGAATCGCTACAACTCCATGGACCCTAACAACCGCAGCAATAACAAGGGACCTGGCCTTCCAGATTGTGAGAGCAACACTTACAGGACACAGATGCACGAATAAGGATAATCTTGACAAGGATGGGCTCTGTTAGAATAGTAGCTGGAAGCACAGGTTGCTTCTGGAAAGTTTTGTGTAAGCTATGTGAGTGAGGATGTTACCTCAACTCTCCAGGCCTCACCTGTATTCTGATGGATGAAGGTGTTGGGCCCAATGACCTCTAATGTCCACTGAGCCTTGGGCTGTATCTGTATCTAAAGTATGTACAAATCATGAGGGTCCAACATATGTAGCTCTATTGCATCTGAGCAGGAGAGATAACTGGATTTTGCAAACCATAGCCCTGGCCTGTGATGTAGCTGTTAATTGCCAGTCTGTGGGGTTCAACTCATAATGACCCTATGTACAACAGAAACACTCCCTGACATTGTGCCATGCACATGATCATTTTGATGTTTAAGTCCATTGTTGCAGCCACTATGTCAATGTATCTAGTTGAGGGTCTTCCTTTTTTTGTTGACCTGCCACTCTCCCAAACTTGATGTCCTTCTCCAGGGATTAGTCCCTCCTAACATGTCCAGAATACGTAAGATGCAGTCTATCCATCCTTTCTTTCAAGGAGCACTCAGGCTGCACTTCTAGGACAATCTGTCAGTTTGTTATACTGTGGGGGCTGGCATGTGGCTATGATGCTCAAAGCTATACCATCAGTATTTCAGATACCAGCAGGGCCACCTATGGTGGATAGGTTTCAGCTGAGTTCCCAGACTAAGATAGACTAGGGAGAAGGACCCAGCAGCCCACTCCCAAAACAATTAGCCATTGAAAACCCTACGAATAGCAGAGAAAATGGCATGTGATAGAAGCAGTCATTGTGGAAAACCCTCTCCACCTGCCCAGGTGGGGCATGACCTGCTCTTCAAACCCCAGGCGCAGGACTTCCAAGAGGAGAGTGAAAGCTCCAGGAATAGAGTGGGTATTAGAGAAGCTCTTTTAGAAGCTTCTAGAAACTGTCTGTTTATAGAGGACAAATGAGGCATTGTGCACTCCCTCAAATTCTTATGGGGATTCTGTAAATTGATGTAATTTGTTTTATAGAGGAGGAGACTGTGGCACACTGAGGTTAAGTAAAAACCTGAGGCCACCTGGCTACTAAACCCCAGAGCAGGATTAAATTCTTGACTGAATCACCCCAGGGCCATCCCCCACCTGCCATGAAAGATACTGTCTCGTGTCCACCCCTTCAGCTATGAAGTTCCTTTGGCCTGTGATTTGTCTCTGCTTCTGACCCTGTCTCTTGTAACTTCTTCCTTTCAACTGGCTTCTTCCTCCCAGCCCACAATCATGGACGCCTCTCCAGTCTTAACAAAGCAATGCACACAGCCTTTCCTTTGGCTCCATGTTCTCCTTCTCACCCTTCCCATCCATTTCCTCGCTTCCATTCACTCCCCTTAAGTCCTTGTACTTCGTGGAGGTCATGCTGGGTAAGATCTCCAGGGGCATTTTTCTTTCCAGACTCTCAGTGGATCCTATTCCATACAGCACAGAGACAGTCCTATGTACCTCTTCCCTGATAAAATATCCTCCTCCCTCCATTTCTGTGGTACCCCCCTCTCTTCTTGACCCATTCAGTGACACATTTCCCATATTCCCTTCCTCAGTCCGTTCTGGGGCTGTGGATCTTTTGCAGGACTCCATCTGCAGCCTCTTTCCTTTGATACTACAGAGTATTCCTGGTCATCTTCTACAGTCCTGTGGCAACCCCACCTGGACAGCCCCACCTGGACACTGATGACTCTCCAGTTGCTACTCCCAATTCTGACCTCAGGACTGAGCTTCAATGTCGCAGACAGAACTTCCAAAGAGCATGCTATGGGTCTTCAGACTCAACACATTTGAAATTGAACTCTTTTTTTTTCTCCCTAATCTTCTCTTTTTATTTCTTCCATCTCAGTAAGTGCCACCCATTCTCCCACCCAGTCCTGGCAGTCAGATAACCCACCAATAACCCAGTGGCAAACCTGGATCCCTGTCACATCTTTACGTCCTCAACAGTCCACACACATGGCCCCACCCCGTGTCCACATCCTTCTGTCCCCAACACCTCTTGCATCGGTCCCCTCCTCTTCGGACGCCATTGTCTGAGGTTAAGGCCCTCAGGGACACCTGTCCACTCATCCCTAAGTGCACTGCAGCTGGAATGATATTTCTCACATGGAAAGCCGGTCATTGTCTTAAAGCACTTGCCTCTATCCACCTCTCCAGCCTCATCTCCCATCACTCCACAAACCATGTTCTTTACTTAGAGAAAAATCCCTGGGGATCTCAGCCCCTCTCCTCACTTGGACCTGTTGTTCCACCTGCCTGGAACGCCTTGACTTTTGCTCTTCCTCTGAAGTTCCACCTCTCCCCAGAGACCCACATCCCTCCTTCAGGAGCCTTCCCTGACCTCCCCCATTGAGCTGTGTGGTTCCACCCTCTGCTGCCCACGCCATTTGTCACAGTTCCTACCACCTGCTAGCCACGTGTACAAGTATGGCTTCTCCTCTGGGAGGGTGGACCATGGTCAGCCCACTGCTTGGCATCTGGCACATTTTAGAGTAAATGGGGCTGAATAATAACACACTGGGTACGACTTTGGGGTTGTGACCAACATGAACCCCAACTGAAATTCACGGAATCATACAACTTGGCAGTCAGAGATGAAGCCCAGTTTTGTTGATAAAATCCAACCATTTCTTCATCTATTCAGGCTTTGCATACTGAGATCAGTCACTGCCTCCGAGGAATTGGTCCAAAATGAATGAAATATAACTGTAGCTGTGGGTTAGAAAACACAGGAAAGAGCATCCTTGGCTCCTTAGGAGTAGGCATTGTGACCTCATGATAGATAAATGCATATACTCAGCTTTCTTTGGGGTGTGGTAGGATTGGCTGGGTCCCACCCCTAGATGTTGTGACTGAGGACCAAAGATTTTTCAGGATGAGGATCAAGAGGACTTATCCAGTCTGTACTTAAGGTTGTGGTCAGCAACATGACTAAATTGCACTTGCAGCTGAGATTCATGACTTCTAACATTGACTGCTATGGTAAGACAACTTTGTGCCATAGGTTCCCGTATAATAGCACCCGCTGGCATTCAAGTTTACATTCAGTACCTGCGTCTATAGATCTGCATGCATGGCTATATATAAGACCTGATGTTATGTTCCAGGAAGTAAATGGTGAATAGGAAAGACCTCGTGTTAGAAAATTTAAAGTCTACTAGGGGCACTAACTCATGGAAACAAATAACGGAAACACAGTAAATCCCAGAATGACTGTGGAATAGCATCTATAAAGGGCTTTGCATTTCCACTGTAATCTCATATTCTGGGCCAGCAAGTGCGCTAGCTGGAAAACAATGCTAAATAGGACCAAGGGTACAGACCAGTGGTAAAAGCTCCGCTCACTGACCACAGGTGATCCTTCAACCCAGCCGTCCTCAATCTGGAAGCTCCACTGTGCCTAAGCCGGGAGTCCGTAATATCGTGGGGATTGTCCAGCACAACGCCTTCCCCCTTCCTTGTTAGCCACCCTCCCAGTCCCGCTCTGCATCCTGGCGTAGTTGCGGTGCTCCTTTGACGTTGCTGTCCTCAGATACAAAGAGTAGTACATTTGCTAAGCCCAGATATCTGCTCCCATTTTAATTTTGCATGATTTAGCAATAGGGCCAATCCTAAATGGTGTGAATTTAAAACGTCCCAAGCTTTACAAATTTAATGTGATTGTTTCTGAGTTTGTAAGCTGATTTTCTAAGTGCAAAAAAATACTGATTAAACCAGAGTATACAATATAATACAAATCCCAGTTTTTAAAAAGAATTGCTTGGCTTCAGAAGGGAAGCAAACGTTTTGCTAAGGAATATCAGGGGAGTATCCCTGAAAAAAAAAAAAAACACCAAAGATAGTCACACACACACAGATCCCAGAGTATTCACAGGGAACACCCTCTGCTGTTCCCACAGGCGGCGTGGAAAACGGGCCAGCACGATCCTGCAGAAACTTCCTGATGAAAACAGCCAGTCAGCCCTTCCCGAGCTTGAAGCCGGCTGCTACGGAACCCCAGCTGGGCTCAAGCACTTCCTTCGCAACTTCACGTGTGCTGGGCCCCGCAGGCAGCGCCTGCGCGCAGCCTCACCTAGCCAACCGTCCCTGGGACACGGCTGGGTCCAGGGGACAATCCCTCCATCCAGCCTCATCTACCAGAAAGTTTCCAGATTAGCAACTCGGGAGTCACGTGTGACAATTTTACGGCCTTCTCCCTTCCTTGTTAGCCCCCTCCCCCTCCCGCTCTGCATCCTGGCGTAGTTGCGGTGCTGCTTTGCAGCCAGCTCCAGGATCTGCTACCCACAAAGGCAAAAAAGAAAGGGGGGCAAGGGGTGGTTGGAGGTGGCTTCTTTGTTCTTTCACCTATTAAACTCGGCTTTAGGGAATTCTTTAGTTCCCACCTCCACCCCAAGTACGCACGATCCTGTCATCCTCACATTGAACGGGTACTTCTTTCATTGTGTTTCCCTGTTCCTGGCCCTAGGCTAAACTTTTCCTGTATTATATTTAAATCTCCAAGCAACTCTCATATTTAAATCTCCAAGCTAGTCATCCCTACTTTTTGGATATTCAGAATTTAGGCATAGAGAATGACGTGGCACACCTAGGTTTTGAGCCCAAGGTGGGTTGCATGCCAGCCAGCGTGCATCTCCGAGGCAAATCTGCCACTTACTGGTTATGTGCCTGCAGCTGTAGCCCTGTATCATCCGATCCTGTCAGATCTCAGAATCTAAGCAGGGTCAGGCCTGGTTAGTACCTGGATGGGAGACCGCCAGGGAACACCAGATGCTGTAGGCTTGGGAGAAGGACCTGGCAACCCCCTCCCAAAAATCAACCTGCCATTGAAAACCCAATGCACAGCAGAGAAGCACTGACAATAGTGTTTCTCCTGTTGTACAGAGGGTCGCTATGAGTTGGATACCGACTCG
>VMDO01025109.1:0-28721 GCA_007922755.1 Pedetes capensis | reverse complement strand
ATCCATCCATCCATTTCTCCATCCTTCCATCCATTTCTCCATCCATCCATCCATTCATCCATCCATCCGTCTCACTATCCATCCATCTCTCCCCATCCATCCATCCATCTCTCATCCATCCATCCATTTCTCTATCCATCCATCCATCCATCTCTCCATCCTTCCATCCACCTCTCCATCCACCCATCCATCCATCCATCCATCTTTCCATTCATCCATCCATCCATCCATCCATCCATCTTTCCATCCATCCATTCATCCATCCATCTCTCTATCCATCCATCCCTCTATCCATCCATCCATCCATCTCTCATCCATCCATCCATCCATCTCTTTATCCGTCCATCTCTCTATCCATCCATCTCTCTTTCCATCCATCCATCCATCTCCATCACTCCATCATGACTAATACATTCCTGGTACTTGGGTATAAGACAGATAATACAGTGTCCTTGACCTTGAGGGAGCCAAGTCCAGTTTAGAGAGTAGAAGATCTATAAGAAGAAATGGAAGCAACAGCAATAGATTTCCTGATGAGGAATGTGAAATATAAAAAGAAAGAAAAGAAACTGTCAAAATTATTTAGCATTTTTAATTCCTTAGAGATTAAAAAAACCATTACAGACAATGCAGAGAAGCTTTGCATGAGGGCAAAAGACAAATATCATTTTATATTATATAATCCTTCAAGGCACAGAGTTCCCTGACTTGTTTTTAGACAAGGCTGTGGCTTATTCTGCATTTGGATCCATGCCTGCCCATGACTCAGCAGCCAAGAGGTTGACGGTTGTAGACGCTGAGGCAGGAGTGACCATCGCTACCCATTCCCACTCGATTCTGACCATTGGACACTGACAGAGGGATGGCAGATCACGGCGGCAGAGGCAGTCCTCAAGGAAAACTCTAAAGAACAACTGGGAACGCGTATCAAGTGCAGCCTCTGGCTCCGAGGTGCTGGATGACCACTGATTCCAGAGCAAACCCCATGTTCCTTCAGTGAAAGCCCGTTGGGTTAAATGTGCTAGTGATTAGCATCTAGCGCACTTACGCTGAGACACCACTGGACCCTTGGCGTGGAGAAGCAGACTTTTGTTGCATAACAATTCACAGCTAAACAGACCAACTTAAGTACCTGAGGTTCCACTTCTGTGTGGTTCCCTAGAAGTGAAACGCTGGATCAAGGCTCTCTTGGGAAACATCAGAGTAGTTCTCACAAGCCATGGCCGGATTCACTGCCCAGCAGAACTTTCTGTGATGATGGAAATGTCCATGTGTGGGGACTGAGCGAGTACTTGAAATGTGGATAGTGCAGCCAAGGCTCTGAATATTTAATCGCACATGATTTTAACTTAAATTTGGATTTAAATGGCCACATAAAACCAACATTGAAATATGGATAAGGGCAGCTGAGGCTCTGAATATTTAATTGCGCACAATTTTAATTTAAATTTGAATTTAGATGACGACGTGAAGCCAATATTGGACATGGCAGCTCTAGGACATGGCAGCAGAAACCCAGAACGGTTTTCCTGTTCTCTTTTCTCCCTCCTTCTCTTTAATTTCCTGCTTGCTCTGCCTAGTCTCTCCCTTCTCCTCTCCCAAGCCCTTGCCTACTGGCTAAAATGAAAGGAAGCAGTAGGCTCTGGAGAAGGCGGCTCCTGAGGAGCCCTGGGAAGCAGTTACTAGGGGAGCACAGGCCGAGGTGGGTGGTGGGGTTTGGGTGCAGGAGAGGTGAGAGGGTTCGGGTGCAGGCGAGGTGAGAGCCAGGCACTTGAGGTCCTTTGCAGTCAGCCCTTCCTCAGGGTGCCCCGATTCCCTTTGCGCTTGGAGAGAGCAAAAGGTGGGGACATAGAAAGGAGAAACAAATGTGATTCTCTAGTCTTGTCCAGCAATAGAAACTCAATAGTTATTTCTCTACTAAATAAAGAATGTCTGAGCATGGGAATCTCTATTCCAACCCCATTGAGCGCTCTTCTTGGCTCATCTTTATCTACCAATCAGGAATGTCAAAGGTATTAACCAACTAGTACTTAGACTGAGTGATGAAACAGTTATTTATCGGCAGCAATAATTATTGTGATGGCAGATACTGCACAGTATTGAATAATTAAATACACTAAAGGGAAGTTGGCCAATGACACTTAGCTATGTTGTTGTTAGGTGCCATCGAGTCGGTGTCCGACTCATAGTGACCCTATGTACTAGAGGTGAAACACTATTATCAGTGCTTCTCTGCTACACATAGGGTTTTCAGTGGCAGATTGTTTTTTTGGGAGTGGGCTTCCGGGTCCCTCTCCCAAGCCTACAGCACCTGGTGTCCCCAGGTGGTCTCCCATCCAAGTACAAACCAGGCCCAACCCTGCTTAGCTTCCACGATCTGATGGGATCAGATGCCACAGTGGTATGGCTGCAGGCAACACTGAGCTACAGCTGGCTGAATAGTTGTAACATTATTGGAAGACATAATGCAATTTAGAGTATAGCAGAAACTGTGACCCTAGAGGGTAGATTATCACTAAAATATTTTTTTCTCTCCTTTCAACTTCCTAGGCAGCATTGATAAGCCGAGTACAGCACTGCCCACCTGGGCCATAGTTCTGCTTGCTGTGTCATTTTCACTGCTTTTGATCCTGATAATTATCCTGATTATTATATTCTGCTGCTGTTGTGTCTCTGGGAGAGAAAAAGAAGGTAAATCTTCCCATATACATTTATACGTAGTTTTGAACTTTTTGGTGCAAGCAATTGAAGCCAGTGAGCTCACCAGCTCTTTCTTAAGATATATCAGCCAAAATGAGGTGTCACAGCACACCTGTTAGAGTGGCTGCTGTAAGAAAGACAAGAGATAACCTGTCACAGTGAGGCTATGGTGGAAAGGGGACCCTTACACAGTGCTGGTGGGAGTGTAAATAGGTACATTGTTATGAAAAACCATATGAAGTTTCCTCAAAAAACTAAAAACAGAGCTACCGTGTAACCCAGAAATCCCACAACTGGGTATATATACAAAAGAAACAAAAATCAGTATGTAAAAGAGACCCCTGCCTACTATGTTCGTTGCAGCATTATTCTCAATAGCCAAGAAAGGGAAATAATTAAGTATCCATCAACTCATGGATGGATAGAGAAAATGTCACACCCACACCCATCCACACACAATCACAATGGACTACTATTCAGCCTTTAAAAATGGGGAAATCCTGTTATTTGTGATGGTTGGGACGAGCTTCAAAACACTATGTTAGATAAAATATGCCACATGAGGACACGTATATGTGGGAACCCCAAAACTTGAATGTATAGAAGCAGAGAGTAGAATGGTGGTTGCCAGAGGTCGGATAAGGGACTGAAGACATGTTGGATAAAGGGTACAAGTTTTCATTTAGACAGGATGAATAAATTCTGGAGATCTAGTGTATAGCTTTAGCGAAGTTAAAAATCGACTGCAGCAGTATATTGACAGAGAACTCCTAGAAAATCAAACTGGATTCAGAAGAGAATTTGGAGTCAGGGACATCACTGCTGATGTCAGATGGATATTAGCTGAAAGCAGAGAATACTAGAAAGATGCCTATCTATGTTTTATTGACTATGCAAAGGCATTTGACTATGTGGATCACAACAAATTATGGATAACATTGTGAAGAATGGGAATATCAGAGCACTTAATTGTACTCATGAGGAATCTGTACATGGACCAGGAAGCAGTCCTTCAAACAGAACAAGGAAACACTGCCTGGTTTAAAGTCAGGAAAGAATGTCCATAAGGGCTGTATCCTTTCACCATACCTCTTCAATCTCTATGATGAGCAAATAATCCTAGAGGCTGGACTTTATGAAGAAGAATGTGGCATCAGGATTGGAGGAAGATTCACCAATGACCTGCATTATGCAGATGACACAATTTTGCATGCTGAAAGTGAAGAAGATTTGAAATATTTGCTGATGAAGATCAAAGAACACAGCCTTCAATATGGATTGTGCCTTAACATCAAGAAAACAAAAGTCCATGCAACTGGGTCAGTATACAATTTCATGGTAAATGGAGAAAAGATTGAGGTTGTCCAAGATTTTGCTTTATTTACTTGGTTCTACAATCAACACCCATGGAAGCAGCAGTCAGGAAATCAAAAGACACATTGCATTGGGAAAAGCTGTTGCAAAAGACCTCTTTGAAGTGCTGAAAAGTAAAGATGTCACATTGAAGATGAAGGTGCGCCTGACTCATGCCATGGTATTTTCAGTTGCATCATATGGTTGTGAAAGCTGGACATTGAATAAGGGAGATAGGAGAAGAATTGATGTTTTTGAATTATGATGCTGGAGATAAATATTGAATATACCATGGACTGCCAAAAGAACCAACAGATCTGTCATAGAAGAAGTGCAACCAGAGTGCTCCTTGGAAGCAAGGATGGCTGGACGGCATCTTATGTATTTTGGACATGTTGTCAGGAGGGACCAATCTCTGGAGGACATCATACTTGGGAAAATGATAGGTCAATGAAAAACAAGGAAGACCCTCAACTAGATGGATCGACACAGTGCCTACAACAATGGGCTTAAACATAAAAAAGATCGTGTGTATAACACAGTGTCAGAGGGTGTTTCGTTCTATTGTACATAGGGTTAGTATGAATTGGACTCAACTTGATGGAACCTAACAACAACAATAATTGTATAGTTTACTGCACATGCTTGTCAGCTTGTTGTGCTGTGGGGGCTTGCTTGTGGCTGTGATGTTGAAAGCTATGCTACTGGTATTTCAGATACCAGCAAGGCCACCCATGGTGGACAGTTTTTGGCTGAGCTTCCAGACTAAGACAGACTAGGAAGAAGGCCCAAACAGTCCAGTCCCAAAATAATTGTTGTTAGGTTTTGTTGAGTCTAATCTGACTCATAGTGATCCTATGTACAACAGAACAAAACACTACCCAACACTGTGCCATACCCAGCACTATTGTCAGTGCCTCTCTGCTATTCATAGGGCTTTCAATGGCTGATTATCTTGGGAGTAGGCTGCCGGGTCCTTCTTCCAAGCCTACAGTAGTTTGCTATTCCTAAGTGATCTCCCATCCAAAGACTAACCAGACTTGATCTTGCTTAGCTTCTGAATCAGATGGGATTGGATGCCAGGGTGGTATGGCTGTAGACCCCGGAATATTTAGCCGTTGAAAACCTGTGTATAGCAGAGAAGCCTTGTCAAATATATGCTGGAATATGAGCGCAAAGGCTGGAAGACATTCAAGAAATGACTGGGAAAGATTTGCCTCCTCAAAGAAGAGTCGAGCTTAATGATAAGAATAGACTAAAGCCCCTGTGACTGCCTTTTGCTGATGTGGCACTATTCAAAATGAGAAGAAATCCGTGTCTACAACAGCGGGCTCAAACATGGAAGGATTATGTGCATGACACAGTGCTGGGTAGTATTTTGTTGTACACAGGGTCACTATGAGTCAGATCCGACTCAATGGCACCTACCACCACCAAATTGTATAGGTTGGTGACTACAGTCAGCCATAATGCTATACTCCTGAAAATTGCTAATAGAATGCATCCTAAATGTTTTCACCATAAACAAGTGATTAAATATATGAGGTGATGGATGTGTTAAATAGCTTGCTTTAATCATTTCCCAATGCATGCACAAATCAAAACATCACGCTGTACATTGTAAATATATAAACATTTTATTTGTCAGTTATGCCTTAATACAGCTGGGAAATGACAACAATAACGATGAATAAAACAAAATTGAAGAAAAAGGAGGCAGGGGCTTTCAGAGCCCTCGAAAGGAACCAGGAGAAATTCATAAGGAAGGAGAGGGCTGTCGTGGGGAGGAAGCTGTTTCTTTGGGACCTAGCACAGCCTCCTCAGAGTTCAGGATCCCTCCACTTTAGAGAATTGATGAGGTGACAGTTTTTTTTTTTTTTTAACCAAAAACTCTAATCATTTGATTTTTGTGCTTGTTTGTAAAGCTATTGTTGGAACATTTAAAATGTAATTGTTTCTCTAGAATAATACCTACTTATCAGAGCACATCAAAAGGTTGATTCCTATTTTGTGGCATTTTAAATTTCCCATCTCAGGTGAATGTTGGTGTAATGGCAGGAGGAAAAATAAGGCCTTCTGTTAATTAAAAAAAAAACATCCTAAATGAATAAAAGTAATCTCCCATCTCTTTTGAGTGAGCTCTGAGATATTCCAAGTTGCATGGAAGCAGTGGCCTCCTCTGGGGTTTGGGGTCCTGAGCAAGGAGGACTTTGTGTAGAGTTTGGCAGATTATGATACTTCTTCATGTGAGGCCTAGAACTTTCCACGTGCTGAATGTGTGTCTGTCTTCCTCCTTTCTTTCACCCACTCCTCTTGGAATACTGTCCACAGTTAAATTATTTTTCTTATGAGCAGAGATTTCATGTGTGGGTACCTCAAAATTTAAAGTCACTTGACTTGCATTTTAAACTTTACTAGCATTAACTACCATGTTTGGGCTGGGATTTAGCTCAGTTGGTAGAGCACTGCTGTGCAGTCTCTGAGGTCCTAAGTTCGATTCCCAGCACCACAAAAATGGGAGAAGGACATGGCAATCCACTCTTGAGGCAATCTTGAAACAATCAGCCGTTGAAAATTCTATAAGGGTCTCTATGAGTCGGACACGACTTGATGGCACCTAACAACAGCAACAACTTCCATCCAGTGAGCAGTGTGTGTGTGCCAGGCACAATACACTAATTGTTTCACGTGAAATTGTCCTCTTAGAGAGAAAGTCTGTGTAAATCACATGGGCCAGCCTTAACTAGGGTAGTAGTCTAGCCCCAGCTCCTGTGTGGATTTGGTTTCTGATTAGGGGATTAATCTATGGTGCGATTTTATTTCTTGGGAAGCAGAGTTAAAAAATACCAAGCTCAGCCGGGCGCGGTGGCGCATGACTGTCATCCCAGCGGCTCGGGAGGCAGAAGCAGGAGGATCGCAAGTTCGAGACCAGAGGCAGTCTGTGTAACTTAACAAGACCCTGTCTCAAAAAGTGAAAAAAAAAAAAAAAAAAAAAAAAAAAAAAAAAAAAAAAAAAAAAAAAAAAAAAAAAAAAAAAAAAAAAAAAAAAGGGCTGAGGGTGCAGCTCAGTGGTCCAGCACTTGCAGAGCATGCAGGCGCGAGGCCCTGGGTTCAACCCCCAGCACCAAAAATAAATAAATAAATAAATAAATAAATAAATAAAAATAGCAAGCTCCTTTTGACCCAGGTTAGAAGGGAATTTGCTTTTACCCAGGAATCACCCCACACGCCACAGATGGGTTTCTCAAATGAAATACACTGGATTTTAAATGACAACTATTGAAGTAACTTCCAATTTTCATTGAGAAAGTGATCGGTGGACAGTCCAGTGCCATCAGATTGTTATTTCCGACATTAGCTCTTACAGTGCCGTTGGAGAAGTTCTGGCGATCTGGGTCTTCTGCTTGCCTTGGGCTCTTGCTGGCTCCGTACTCGCTTTGGAAGAAGTCACTTGGTGTTCACTGACCCTCATGCATACGGAGGGGCTGACTTTTAGTTTTCTCATCTATAAAATGGAAATAAGTTCCATCATGTAGATTGCCTACAACAATTAAATGAATTAATAGATTAGAAATCCTGTGATCCATCCTAGATTTTATCCTTTATTTAACCTTGAGATGAAAACCCCGCATAAGGGTGAACTGCTTCCCCCCACTTATCTGCAGCTAGTCCAGCTAAGGGCTGAAAACAGGAACCTGTCATGATCCACTTACAATGCCCACCCCACACCACCAGGTCAGGTGTGGCTCACAGAGGAGGTTATACCACACCTTAATGGAAATGCAAAAGTTAGTAGTAGCATTTTGAACTTCATCATGATGGTTATTCCAATGTTCAAAATATTTTATTTTATTTTATTTTTGTGGTACTAGGGGTTGAACCCAGGGTCTTGCACTTGCATGCTTTGCAAGTGCTGGACCACTGAGCTGCACCCCCAGCCCATTTTTTTTTATTACTTTTTGAGACAGGGTCTCTCTAAGTTACTCAGACTGCCTCTGGTATCGAACTTGTGATCCTCCTGCCTCTGCCTCCCAAACCACTGGGATTACAGGTATGTGCCACTGCTCCCGGCTCCAATGTTTAAAATATTAAATATCAATTTTTTCCCCTAAAAGTATTTTCTGATGTTCTGCCAGTGTCTGGAGAATTCTCTGTGTGCCTCTGGTTAATTGGAGAGACAGAATGGCTGAGTGTCTCACTCAGCCTGATCTGGGGCCTTCGGATGGCAGTGTGCAGAGAGAGGGACCTGAAGCCACTGCTTCCAGCCCTGCCTTTATGAGAGTATCAGTGACTTCTCCCATTACTGGAGGACATCACAGAGGGAGACCTGAGTCTCTCCTATTCAGCTCAGATAAAATGGTTTTGGAGGTTCAGTTTGAGATATGGATCAGATGATGTTATTAGAACTGAAAATAAGTGAGAACATGACCTAAGGAAATGGATATTTTATAGATCTTAGCAAAGGCTGGTATATGGAAGCCTTGCTTAGGAAAGTGGAGTTGTAGAGACAGACTTTGGGGTCACTACAGAGAGCCTCACCTGTAGCCGTAGCCCTGGGGCATCAGATCCTGTCAGATCTTGGAAGTGAAGCAGGGTTGGGCCTGGTTAGTACCTGGATGGGAGACCGCCTGGGAACACCAGGTGCTGTAGGCTTGGGAGAAGGACCCGGCAACCCACTCCCAAAAGTCAGTCTGCCACTGAAAACACTGTGAACGGCAGAGAAGCACTGACACTAGTATTTCGCTTGTTATACCAGTGCCGCTATGAGTCGGATACCGACACGACGGCACCTAACAACAACAGACAGACAGACAGACAGACTCTGAGTACTTGGTCTGTGGCTTACTACATCTTCAAATTCTAGACTCCTCCTAGTTCAAGAATCCACTGATGCGCCAGGCGAAGTGGCGCATGCCTGTAATCCCAGCGGCTTGGAGGCGGAGGCAGGAAGATCGCAAGTTCGAGACCAGAGGCAGTCTGAGTAACTTACTGAGACCCTGTCTCAAAAAGTTAAAAAAAAAAATGGGCTGAGGGCGCAGCTCAGCGGTCCAACACTTGCAGAGCATGCAAGTGCGAGGCCCTGGGTTCAATCCCCAGTAACACACACACACACACACACACACACACACACACACACACACACACACACAGTCCACTGATTAGTTAGAAACATTGGCAATTTAATGACAGTATTTTGTGGGAGGTAGCACACTGTATAATTGATATTGGTACATATAAAATTGAAAATGCATTGTAGAATTAAAGAAATAGAGTAATACTAATCTAATAATGTCTACCCCCATTGTTGTAACAATTAAATGAGATGATAGTTTTACATCTGTAACAATATAATGAGGTGACACTTTATATAGTTCAGGCTGTGCACAGTGAGCAAGGAATGAAGGGCAGCCATGATGGTTACACAGAACATGTGTTGGTGAATGGGCTCTTGATAATTTTGCTAATCACATTCAATATTCTCTATGCATTTACTGAGTTTTGGGTACCTGGGGATTATTTATTTTTCTTCTAGTTAATAGTGAATCCCATTTTCCTTACCCTTAGAGTCCATTTGATAATTTGGCATGGGGCCTCTTAACAATAACGACTGTGAGGTCTATTAAAATCTGGGAGTCCACAAAAATCAGTAAGATTTTGTTTATAGAATTAGTATTGTGAGTTTTCTAATGGGATTTTGTTCTTTTTCTTTTTTCTCTTTTTGCAGAATCCAGTTATCAAAATGAAATAAGGTAAGTTTGAAACCACATCAGTTTTTTTTTTGTAACCAAACAAGAACAACCATGACTACCAACACACGCACAATTGTGGAATTTTAGGATTATGTTACCCAGAATTAAATACTGACAATAGCGCCAGGCACGTGGCGCATGCCTGTAATCCTTGGGGCTTGGGAGGCGGAGGCGGGAGGATCACAAGTTCGAGATCAGAGGCAGTCTGTGTAATTTAGCAAGACCCTGTCTCAAAAAGTAAAAAAAAAGATGGGCTGAAGGTGCAGCTCAGTGGTCCAGCACTTGCAGAGCATGAAGGTGCGAGGCCCTGGGTTCAACCCCCAGTACTGCAAAAAAAACCCACCACCACCAACAACAAAAAAACCCCTGAAAATATACTACTCTAAAAAA
Source organism: Pedetes capensis (assembly GCA_007922755.1). NCBI lineage: Eukaryota > Metazoa > Chordata > Mammalia > Rodentia > Pedetidae > Pedetes > Pedetes capensis. The sequence continues at coordinate 18,528 of VMDO01025109.1, read as the reverse complement.
CACATATGCCAACCACGAACTCATAGGGCAACATTAATTGAATACTATAGCTGCATTGAACTATCTGCATTGGCTTGCTCTGACTCACTTAGGGAAATGGAGATTTCCTTAGTGTATGGCATTTGCAACTGTGTCCACAAGAGGACACTGTGCACCGTGACTGTCAACCCTTTCGCTGTGAGTCAAAACCCAGGCCATGGGAAAAGTTCCTGTGGAGATTTCCTGGGGCAGTGGAAACCAGGGAGGGAGCCAGAGAGATGCCGTAAGGCATGAGGCACTGCTCGGGCAGACAAATTAGGTAGCGTTTGCTGCTGGTTCCACAGACTGAAAGGGTAGGACTGAGAAATTCCTCTCATTCCCACATCGTCCAGAAGTACCTGCAAGCGCTTTTAAGATAAGTCAGCCCAGGACTTATGATAATACACGAAAGCCAGTGTACACACCTTGGAGTATGTACATAGTCACAAATGCGCCCAGGGTCGGTGTCTTAGACAAAGTGGCTTAGCTGGCGGTGTTCTGACAGCCACATCTGGTTGTCAGTATTTACTAAACAATTTAAATTTTTTAAATGCTGAGATGTGAACATGCCCGTTGGCCACATACACGATAGTCAATGAATGGTTATAATTACCAAGTGGCGGGTACAGTGGCTTCTCCCTCTGATCCAGGCAAGAATGAGTTTCTGAAAGAGACAGCTGCATTCTGAAGACACCAGCACAGCCTTTGGGGGCTGACTGGGGGTGAGGGGAGAGGAAGGAAAACTGACCCTAGTGATCATTCTGGCATTTCTCCTGATTGTGGTGACCAGTGGGATTTCGATCTGAATTCATGGGTTCACGTGGTTGACCGCACCAACATCTTTCATTTCTGTTCTTGGAGGTCTGGGGGGATTTCAAAGCACAGTAAAGCAATCAAGAACCAGTTAAGAAAATGGATAGAGAATAACAACAGCCATAGGGTAATGACAATGACAATGATAATTGTTGTCGGGTGAGTTGAGTCCTATCCAACTCATTGTGACCCTTATAGGGTTTTCAATGTCTGATTGCTTCCAGATTGCCTTGGAGGGGATTGCCACATCCTTCTCCCATTTTTGCAGTGCTGGGAATTGAACTCAGGACCTCAGAGACTGCAGAGCAGTGCTCTACCAATGGAGCTAATGATAATGTTGTTGTTAGGTGCTATCGAGTCAGTATCCGACCCTACGTACAACAGGCGAAACGCTATTGTCAGTGCATCTCTGGTGTTCATAGGGTTTTCAATGGCTGATTGACTTTTGGGAGTGGGTTGCCAGGTCCACCTCCCAAGCCTATAGCACCTGGTGTTCCCAGGCACCTGGTGTTCCCAGGCGGTCTCCCATCCAAGTACTAACCAGGCCCGACCCTGCTTAGCTTCTGAGATCTGATGGGATCGGATGCCACAGGGCTACAGTTGCAAGCATAATGATAATAGATAATATATAATGAAGACTTAATCTACATGCTAGGTGCTGTGCTAAGCTCTGTACAGGTTTTTAATCTTACTTGATTCTCACAATGATTTTGTGAGGCCATTTTCCCCACTTGGTTCATAGGAATACAGAAAGGTTAAGAAGTATTCTCAGTATTTCCCTTGTGGACACTGGAAGGGTCGGAATATGGACTGGGCAGCCCTGTTCCAGGGCCAGGTCCTTCACTGGTGTGCAGCTCCCACACTAGACCAGATTATCCCTGCCCCAGGGCTAAGATGGAACAGCTCAGTGGCTGACCATACCTGCCTGCTTTTCTTTCCCAATGTGTCCTAGGTCACTAACTCCAGCCACTTGCAGACATCTTCTCCATTAAAGTAACCATACATATTTTTCTTATAGAGCCAGTCCATATTTATTGTAGAAAAAAAATAGACAGGTATAAGAAATAGTCCTAAAGTTACCCATGATTCTATTGACCAGAGATAATTTTACTTATGGAAATTGTGGTTGTTAGGTGCCGTGGAGTCGGTATCTGACTCATAGCGACCCTCATAGGCTTTTCAATGGCTGACTTGTTTTGGGCTTGCCTTGGGAGTGGTTTGCCATGTCCTTCTTCCATTTTGCGGTGCTGGGAATCGAACTCGGGACCTCAGAGACTGCAGCGCAGCGCTCTACCAACTGAGCTAAATCCCAGCCCATAAACTTTATAGCTCACTCTTTTTACTTGCCGTCATTGTGAAGATGATTTCTGCGAACAAATACTTCCCCATAACATTTTTGTTTGATAAAGTTTGTAACAGAAATGTAGAGTAGGGGACACATCTAAAGGATGTAGCTTGACTGTTGCTCATGGGCACATGTGCTTGACCTTGACTGCCGAAATCCACAACTACAACATCCCTAGCACCCCAAAAGCTCTTGGAGCCCCATGAAGTCACTGTCTGCCCCCTTGTTCCTGAAGATGACATTCTTCTGACATCTTTTCCACATCCCCAGAGATTAGTCATAGGAACTTTATAGAGATGGAACCTGTCATGTATACTTTTCCACATTTGCCCTCCTGAGCTGCCTTCTGTGAGGCTGCCCTGTTTGCTGACGTGCAGATGAGGTGGCTGACGGTTGTCTAATGTCACATCCTGGGCACATGTGCAATTTGTTTCGTCTTTTGCTTCAGTGGGCATTTGGGTCGTTATCAGGTTGGGGCCCTTAGGAGCAGAATAGCACCGCCCCGCATTCTCACGCACCCTCCTGGTGAACACAGTGCCCACTGCTGCTGGGCGTTCTGTGCAGTGCTCCTCTAGCCGTGACAGCCGAGCCCCAGGGCCGGCGGGGGTCAGTGCTGCCATGGTTTTCTGAAGCAGCTGTCTGGTGTGCACTGCCCCCTGCAGCACACCGGAGTTATCATCAGTCCGTCAGTCTTTACAGACAGCGAGGAGATCCACGGGAGGAGATGCTTCATCATTTACGTCACCAGCTCCTTCTTGTTGGCCCTCTGGCTTCCTTGTGATTTTGCTATTATAGATAGCTCACCAATGAATATTCTTTCAAGTGAATCTTGGTACTTGATTATTTCCCTAGAAGAAATTCTTAAAAGCTGATATGAATATTTTTAATTCTCAGGCCATCTACTGGTGACTTCCTTCCCCTGGGAAGCTGCTCTAGTCTTCCCTTTATTTCAGGGGATGGCACACTTTTTCTATAAGGGGCTATGGAGTAAATAATTTTCGTTCTTCAGCCATCTGATCTCTGTTACAAGTACTCAACTCTGCGGTTGTAATGTGAATGCAGCCCTAGACAACACAAAAGCAGGCAGGTGTGGCTGTGTTCCAATAAAACTTTATTCATAAAAGGAGGTGGTGGGCCGGATTTGGCCCAGGGGTTATAGCTTACTGAGCCCTGCTTTAGTTAGTCAGTGGTTTCTGTGTACCAACTAGAGAGTGGAGTCCACAGACTGGTCATGATAAACGCTATCTCTCCTCATCCTGGGAATGTGTGAGTACGCAGGTCTTTCACACTTGAGGCATAGAAGGCAGCCACTGAGTTATGGACTTCTTATGGTGAGTTCAATGCGTAAGAATGCTCTGTGTGACCAATCTAGGTCTCCATGGCTGGTTATCATTTGACTGTAAATGGTCTCATTCTAGGAAATCTGCAAACGTGAAGACCAACAGAGGAGCCCCTGAGACAAAGTTAAAAGGGGGAACTGAAAACCATGGATACGGTTCCGATGAATCCAAGGCTGCACGTGAGTAGCAGGCGGGGCAGTAGAAAGACCTGGAAGGGGATATACTTGAACACAGGCTGGCTAACTGGTCCCCAGCAACACAAACAGGATGACTTAACCACTGGTGGGAATGAGTTCTTGGATAAGTTTTACAAGGAGACATTCTAGAATCAGGAATATTCTAGGAGCAGACTTAACAGGAAAAAGTTACCTGTCTGTCTAAGAGCTTAAAACACAGTGAGATGGGAATCTGAAACTTAACAAACAAACAAACAAACTATAATCTCAGGTCTTCCTCCTCATCCATACTTTTTCTTTAAAGGCTTCCATTTTAAAATGTGCGGGGAGGGATTTTAATTCATGTGAACTAACTTCCTTCAAACTTCAACCAGAGTCAGGTAAAATGGAAGCTTAGCCAGGAATCTGTTCCCATTCCCCTGAAGAGGGTGTTGGAGAATGTTGGAAGACCAAACATATTTCTGAAGGCTTTCCCAAGTATCTCCTTTCACGCAGTCATAAGGAGAGGTGGGGACACAGTAGCAGTAGTATTTGGAAGGCTAATGAGAGGGGAAGTCTGAGTGAACCCCTCCTTGGCAGTCCTCAAGGAAGACCCTTCCCTGCCAAGTTGCCTGGCAAGGCACATTCCATGGAAAGATCATTAGCCAATGAGCCTTGCTGAGGGGACTGGAAAGCTGTTTGATTTTTGCTAAGACCAGGACTCTAAGTCCCGTTGTTTGATTTTACCCAGGCTGCCTCCCATATGCATCTCAAATTATATGCTTCTGATTTTAAGAAATTCCACAAAGCCTGGACTGCTTCCTTTGATGATGGAACTACAACTTCTTGCAGTATTTCTTATGAATATTCATTAACTTCTAAGCAATTAAGCAACTATCTTGACCAAAATCATGGCTCAAATCAAATCTCTCTGTATCTTTTATCCCCATGTGCTCTGTGTTTATTTCCTTAGGCAGCCATTGAGGTCATGGATTCATCTTGTCTCTGTATGAGATTAATGTGTCAAGAAAGGAATCCCAGATTTTTATTTCACACACAGAGAAAAATAAAGTCCTAGAATTGTGTACTGTCAAGGGAATAAAAACATAGCCTATTTATGGTTGTGCTAGCTTCCACCACTGACAAAAACCTGAGACGAATGACATATTAAAAAAGGGAATGTTGCCTGGTATGTTGGCACATGCCTGTAATCCCAGCAACTCGGGAGGCAGAGGCAGGAGGATCACAAGTTCGAGGCTAGAGGCAGCCTCTGTGATTTAGCGAGACCCTGACTCAAGATAAAAAATTTTAAATGGGGCTGAGAGTATACATTAGTGTTAGAACGTTTGCAAAGTATGCACAAGGCCCTGGGTTTAGCCCCTACTGCTGAAAAAAAAAAAATAGAAAGGTTTATTTTGCGGCATGATTTCAGATTTTCCGGTCCAAGGTCAATTGGCCCTGTGGCTTTTGGGCCTGTGGTAAAGCAGGACATCATGGTGCGGAATGAGTGAGAGAGCAAAGCTGCTCACCTCCTGGTGGCCAGGGAGCAGAGAAAGAGAGACAGGAAAGAACACGCCCACATTACCTCCCTGACTCCCACTAGGCTTCATCTCTTAAAGGCACCATCGCCTCCCAATAGCACCAAGCTTTTAACACACAGGCCTTTGGGGGACATTCCAGATCCAAACTACAGTAACAGTGAAGGGCTTTTCTATGCCAAGAGTACTACATAAAAACAAACATGTTTCTTTATAAATCATAATTTTTAGACTGGCTCGTGTGGTTTTTATCAATTATGACAGTGAAATCATTCTTCTATTGCAGAGATCGCCTCGCTTCCTCGTAAATCCAATGAATTCAGCATCCTGGAGCAACGTGCGAGCAGCCCTCCTCCCCAGGTGATCTAGACCATTTTCTCCCCGTTTGGGATGTTTTTTCCATTGGAAAATCCTTACCTTTGGAGATGATTATAACACTGTGCATGCTGTATATCGTGATGGAAGAAGGTCCCCTTTCCTTACTTCTGTAGCAAGTGGTCAGCCTGGAGGGAATGGGGACGAGACAGGCAGTGTTCCTTGCCCCCTTTAGTCATGGCTCCAAGAGCAAAGCTGACGCTGTGTAACTGTCTGTGTGCACGTCTGGGGAGGATGTCGCTTGACTGGGGACATATTCACCTGAGTCAGCAAATTCATAAGCAACCCATGCAAGTTGCCATTAGTTCTCTTTGGGCCAAGGTCTCCTAGGACTTAGGAGGCTCCCGCTGTAGATCTGAGCGGTGTTTTGGTGGACATTGCTTTTCCAGAGGCTGGCAAATTCAAACCAGTCAACTGGGAACTGCAAGGACAGTCTGTTAATTTTCGGATACAGTCAGCACTGGTTATCCTACATGAATAAATGAGAGTTGTTGTTGTTGTTAGGTGCTGTCGAGTTGGTATCTGACTCATAGTGACCCTCCTAGGGTTTTCAATGGCTGACTATTTCGGGATTGCCTTGGGAGCGGATTGCCAGGTCCTTCTCCCATTTTTACGGTGCTGGGAATTGAACTCGGGACCTCAGAGACTGCAGCACAGCGCTCTACCAACTGAGCTAAATCCCAGCCTTTTCCTTGACATAGCTACATAATTGAATTTACAGGCAGCTCCAGGCTGGAATATCTCTCCCTGCGTTTGCATTCAGGTCACTGCATACATCCTGCCAGTGAGGCGTGCCTTTCAGGTCCGGAGGGAGCATGGAGAGCTCTGATTGACACTCAGTGCTGTATTTGGAGGACCTAAGTGATGTTATTGGGCTGGGATTTAGCTCAGTGGGTAGAGCGCTGCTCTTCAGTCTCTGAGGTCCTGAGTTCGATTCCCAGCACCGCAAGATGGGAGAAGGACCTGGCAACCCACTCCCAAGGCAATCCTGAAACAGTCAGCCATTGAACACCCTATGAGAGTCGCTATGAGTTGGACTCGACTCCACGGCACTTAACAACAACAACAAAGTGATGTTATTAGAGGCAACACAGGTAGCCAGGTGGGAAAACACATGAGGAGCTGAGGCACACAAGATGGGCCTAAGTGACAGGTCATTGGCTCTGACTACGAGTTCCAGCTACCTCTTCAGGCAGAGCGTCAGGAAAACGCAGAAGTGAATTCCTTCCACTAAGGTGCATCTCTGGTGCAGGGGTTTAATCTGCAGTGGGGAGACATGTCTAGAAATATGGCAGGTTTAAAGAAAACATCAGTTTGTTGACTAAAGTGGCAGCCGGAGGGAGGAGTTGTCAGGCTGTAGAGGACGCTGCAAGTCCAGTCCAGTCCGTGATGAGTCACAGGCTATGGAAGGGGCCGACTGGCCTAGGGTGCCCCCCTCTCACCCAGCCCCAAGAACGCATTGCAGTGAACCTTTATCACCCAGTCTCTCTGTGGTTACCTTTTTCGGTCAAGTGTTTCCATTAGAAAGCCCAGTGTTTGCTGGAAGGAGACGGGAATAGGATCCCATCAGATAATTCCCTTCGAAGGGCATCTGGGGTGAATGAGGGATGTGGGAGCTCTCGATCCGTGTGGATGCAGCAGTAGAACGCTGAGCAGGAGCTTCTTAGAGCTCAAAGCACTGTATGGAAAATACACAGAGATTTAAGAGGCTTCTGCTCCTCAAACGTTTGACCAGCTGAATAACCGATCGGTGAAGAAAGAGCAGCAGTCACGGAGGTGCGAGCCTGGGGATGGGGCCATGAGGGGCTGATGGGCCTCGGGGGCGGGACCTCCGGCTCAGAAGCATCTCGGTTTCTCAGATGACTGGATGTGGTTCTGACAGTGGCTGAGTGAACAGGTACTTAGTTCCCTGTAGAAAGATGGCGATGGCAGGAGGCTGGAAGGAAAGTGTGGCAGGTCACCAAAGTCCAGCTTGCCTCCTTCCTGACACCAGTTATGAATTGCCTGGTGGTTACCATTGGTCAGTGTCCTGGGCACTTTCAATGCTTAGCTCCACTGATCAGGGCGTGGACTGGACCCTGCCAGGGCATGCACTTGGACCCGCAGGCACGATGGGTCCCAGGGAGCTGCTGGGTGCTGGTTGGAGAAACAGGCCAGAGAAGATATGGCTGGCATGGGAGGTGTGTGTCTGTGAGCTGGAGAGCTGGGAAGCTCCTGGATTGAACCGGGATGTTGGAGGAGAGTCAGGACTAGTCAGAGCCACTGGGAACTGGAGTTGCCATGAACCCATGTGGAACATGGTGTGGGCAGAGCGGGTTTGTGGGAAGAGCAGACATCTAATTGGGAGCCAGGGGAGATGGGCCCTCATTCCTGCTCCTTCTGTCCAGAGTCACGTGCAGTCCTCTAGAAGAAGACAGGGGTCCAGACACCACACCTGGGAGTTGGTGATGACCCCCACTCAGGGCTATGTGTAGCCCCATGAGGAGTGCGTGGCATTTCTGGGTTACTCAGAAGCCTCCCTGTCCAGTGCCATGACCTCTAGTCCCCCCAATTTCTACAAACCCACGTGGACACCTCAAGATGGTTAGGAGTCTCTACATGTGGGTCTTCATCATGGACACCTGGCACCATTTTAGTGACACCTACACTCAACATGGACTGCCAAAAGAACCAACAGATCTGTCCTAGAAGAAGTGCAACTAGAGTGCTCCTTGGAAGCAAGGATGGCCAGACTGCATCTTACATATTTTGCACATGTAGTCAGGAGAGACCAATCCCTAGAGAAAGACATCATGTTTGGGAGAGTGGCAGGTCAACGCAAAAGAGGAAAACCCTCCCCCAGATGGATTGACACAGTGTCTGCAACAATGGGCTTAAACATAAATAAGATTGTGTGCCTGGCACAGAATCGGCAAGTGTTTTGATCTGCTGTACATAGGGTCGCTATGAGTCAGACTCAACTCGACGGCACCTAACAACAACAACACTCAACACTACTTAAACAGGAAACTTGAATGTTGGTATTTCCAGAAGGGGTGGGAAACCCCGAGTGCTGATGCACTGGGCTCCCATAATTCTTGCCCGTCCCATGTCCTTTGGGTTGAGGTCCTGAATGGTGAAGCCCACGCTGCCAAGGCAAAATGGAGGGCAGAGTGCTGGGTGCCACTCTCCTGCCTAACCCTTAGCTGTCTCCCAGTGTTTGCAATGTGGCAGTGCTTGGAAAATTTCAGAAGGCCGACAGTGTCTTAGGAGACAGGTAGTGGTTGGAGGCTTCACCTCCGGGAGGCCAGCCAATGTGGTCAGAAGCTACAGGGGATGATGGCCAACAGAGGTCAGGACCAGCAATGACACTGAGTTGTATGTAATGTGGCACAGGCTGTCAGAGCTCTTGGCCCTGGGCTGCCTGGAGTTCCCTCCTACTCAATCTCACTGCTCAGCCCGCTCCCCTGCTGGGGTCTTCCCTGAACAGGAGAGATTTTATCTGATGGAGGAATGGTCCTTTTCCCTGTTATGCGCTGGCAGAACCCAGGGATGGGTTTCCTGAGTGTTGGATGCCTGTATTTGCGAAGAATGCTTGTTGAATGAGGGGCTGCACTCAGTGCCTATGAAAACCTATGTCCTGGTACCCCAATGGCTTGGTTGTTGTTGTTAGGTGCCATCGAGTCGGTATCCGACTCATAGCGACCCTCATAGGGTTTTCAATGGCTGACTGTTTCGGGATTGCCTTGGGAGTGGATTGCCAGGTCCTTCTCCCATTTTTGCGGTGCTGGGAATTGAACTCAGGACCTCAGAGACTGCAACGCAGCGCTCTACCAACTGAGCTAAATCCCAGCCCAGTCGTTCCCAATATAGCAGCACTCCAGAGGCACTTGGGGTGCTTGTTAAAATGCAAATTATTAGGGCTCTTCCAGACTTTCTGGGACAGAATCTCTGGAGGAAAGAGCCAAAGAACTGGTATTTTTATCTGGTTCCCCAGGTGAACTGCTTGCGGGGAAAGTATTTTCTTCGTAGACATGGGTACATTGTTTCTAAGGGAGTTTACTCTCTGAGTTCCAGGTGTTTTCTTAAAACTGTGCATTTGGAATCACTTGTGCCTCACGCACCCACAGTGCTGAGCTCGTCACAAGGCGTGGGGAAGAGTTTGAGATGCTTATGGGGGCCTGTGATCAATGCCAAGGGCAAGGCCATGCCATTGAAATATTCCACCAGCCACAGGACAGCGTTTGTTTTTAAACCTCTGATGTTTCAGAGGCATCCAAAGGCACACTGCCTGGAAAGAAATAGGATTTGAGGCTGAGGAACCCAGGTCATGCATTAAATTGTAAGAAGGGCCGGAAGGAAAGAAGAGATTGATTTTCAAAATGAACATGCACCAAACTGTGATACCTCTTCACTGATTGTTTCCATTATGGCGGAGTCTGCATTTAGGCTGTATAATGCTGACATTATTTTCTATAAAAGAGCTTCTGTTCCAACACTAGAGTTAGCTCAGGGGCAATGGCAAGTAAAACTCCTTTGTTGTTGTTGTTAGACACCGTCCAGTCAGTATCCGACTCATCGTGACCCTACATACAACAGGGGAAACACTATTGTCAGTGCTTCTCTGCTGTTCGTAGGGTTTTCAATGGCGGATTGGTTTTTGGGAGTGGGTTGCCGGGTCCGTCTCCCAAGCCTTCAGCACCTGGTGTTCCTAGGTGGTCTCCCATCCAAGTACTAACCAGGCCCGACCCTGCTTAGCTTCCGAGATCTGACGGGATCGGATGCCACAGGTCTACAGCTGAAGGCAAGACTCCTTAGGACCAAACTAATAAGTAGGATTTGAGAATTTCACTACAAATACAACCAGTTAATGGGAAAGGCAAGGTCATTTTATTATTTTATTTTATTTTATTTTGCAGTACTAGGGGTTGAACCCAGGGCCTCACACTTGCATGCTTTGCAAGTGCTGGACCACTGAACTGCATCCCCAGCCCACATTTTTACTTTTGTGAGACAGGGTCTCGCTAAGTTATGCAGACTGCCTCTGGTCTCCACCTTGCGATCCTCCTGCCTCTGCCTCCCGAGCCGCTGGGATTACAGGCAGTTCATTTTATTTTGATCTGAAGCCATAAGATTTGCAAATGTCTTGTCCCTGGATGAGTATTGAAAAGAATTAGCCTCTCCCCTTTCCAGGCGGTCACCATCAGCCAGTTTCTCTGGTTATTTTTAGCAAGCGTCCCTTTCTCAGTCAGTTTTAGAGGGCAGGCGTACGAATGCCTTCTGCTTTTGGTGGAGCCTTCCCCACCGATCACTTCTCCTACCGGGACAAACAGAAATAAGCTAATGGCAGCATTGGAAAATTACACTACGTTTGTATAACCCAGCGGTGGGAACAGAAGCAAACAGCAAAATCTCCACCGTATTCAGCAAAGAAGCACGTTCCTGAAATAGTTCCACCAGCCGCCCACGTTTCTTTGTGTTATTGGGAGTCCGTGAATTACAGCCACGTGCCAGCGTGACTCACTAACATTCCGTTGCAACGTGAATAATTTATCCTGCCCAGTTGCATTATTTAAGATGGTAAATGTGACGGCCGAGCCCTGGACTCTGAGCTGGCATCCTCGGGGCTGGCAGCAGACACATGTTGCACACATTTTAATAAGGCGATCCTGTTAAGACAGGCGTGGGCCCCTCTGGAGGCTTCGTGTGGTTGGTTTGGGGAGTGTTTCTGAAGGATCTCTAAGGAGATCCAGCATCACCCACTGCCAGAGGGGCAGATGGGTGTCCGTTGCAAGTCAGGTCTTCCATTTTGCCCCAGCTCTTTTAGAAGGAATGGATCTTCTTCGAAGAAGTCCAGAAAAATCTTATGTTTTCATGAAAAAGCTCGTTGGTAAAGCAAGAGCTTCCATAGGAAAATTGCAAAACAAACCAAAACAGGAAGTCCTTGTATTTAATTTGGCTTCACATGAATGAGTGCTGGGTTCTGGGAATAGGATTGCTCTTTGGCTCCTGGCCTTGGAAAGTGCCCAGCATGTGTGTTATGGAAAAGCATGAAGTAAAGGCAGGATGTGCCTTATCATTTTAGTTCCTCTCGGAGCCTTGATTTGATCTTATCTGATGAGTGGCACTTCCTTCTCAAGTTGTGCATCCTGCCATGACCTCAGCCAATTACATTGATCCTTTTTCTTTCCCTGCCAGGAGCCTGAAAAACAACGGCCCGGCCCAGCAAACCGTCCACAGGTTTCCTTTAACATCACCAGTCCTCAGAAGGTCAGGAATGTGACTTTGGTGTAGGAAAGACGTCTCGTGGCTCCGTGTTGTGCTCGGCTGTCAGCGCACACCGTGGTGCCATTGTTCTTCTCTGTCAAAAACTGGCCACCAGTTTTGCCAACATTCCACGAAGAGGCCACGTGGGCGACACTGGAGCTGTGTTGTCTGGTGACAGGCGGAATGGACTTTCCTCAATTCCAAGTAGTATTTGACTTTTAAAATGCTCCATGCTTTCGGTGGATTCCGTAAAGTTACTAAGTAAAACCTGCAAACTTGTCGTGGTGATGTCTCTCCTCTCTCCACACTCCTGCCTGCTAATCCAACGTGAGATAGGTAAGTCTGTATGCGACCGTGACGTTCAAAATGGTTTTGTTGCCCTAAATCATATGAAGGTGATATTCTCGTGTGTTTCATAGGTAGGGGCATTACCGCATGTTATCAGTGAAGTCAGGGGACAAGAAATTTGAATCAATCAAAACTCTACCATGGGCCAATCAAAGCTCCATAGGTTAACATAAGGTGAAATTTAACGCTGATGCACACATTCCTAAATATCACATGACTGGGTAGTTGCAAGAAGACTGTCACTTCTGTCTGCTCCCCATCCAGCTTATTTAACCGAAGTTGATGTGGATTCTGCCTGGCTGGGGACAAAGATCACATACTATAAACGTCACGAAAGAACTGGAGGCAGATGGTGCATTCTTTAATAAACAAAGAAGGAAACGCCAAGAACTCTATTGCTTTTCTTAACTCTGCTATTTAGGTGGTAGTTTAATGAATTATTGTGTTCAGAAATCAAATATTTTCCAAGGAAAAAACCAGGAGACTCCTATGAGAGACTGACCCATCTTCCTGTTTATCTTTTCCTTCAGTGTCTTTGTCCTATTTAAAGTCAACATGGGTGTTTTTATTAAGAATGAAATTTATGCCTCTTCTAAATATTCTCCTCTTTTTTTTTTTTTTTTTTTGCGGTACTGGGGGTTGAACTCATGGCCTCACACTTGCATACTTTGCAAGTGCTGAACCACTCAGCTGCACCCCTAGCCCATTGTTTTTACTTTTTGAGACAGGGTCTTGCTAAGTTATGCAGACTGCCTCTGGTCTCCATCTTGCAATCCTCCTGCCTCCGCCTCCCAAGTCGCTGGGATTACAGGCATGTGCCACTGCGCCTGGCTATATTCTCCTTTTTCATCTAGATATATTCAGTGAGTTTTGCTGCCCACCCCTCCCCTTCATAGTTAACCTAGAGGAGGAACTATTGTTTTTCTGACCTCTGAAACTGGTTGGTACAGATTTCCATGATGGTTAGCAACTAGCCACTGCCCTGAGCTCCCTGAGCCCAAAAATGCAATTGCTGAAGGAGAATTTGATTGTTTTAATATGTGTCAGGGCTGGGACTTAGCTCAGCTGGTAGAGCACCGCTCTGCAGTCTCTGAGGTCCCAGGTTTGATTCCCAGCACTGCAAAAATGGGAGAAGGATGTGGCAATCCACTCTTGAGGCAATCCTGAAACAATCAGCCATTGAAAACCCTAAGAGGGTCTCTATGAGTCGGACATGAGTCAATAGCACCTAACAACAACAACAACAACAACAATAACAAGAACAACAATGTGTCAAGATTTAGGTGAATTCCATGAAGTTACTCAGTAGCAGTTGCAAATTCAAGATATTTCCCATCACTCAATGCTTCTGCTTCCTAATCCAATAAATAGCAGACAAGTCTTATCCTACCATGACTTATGTCTATAGCTGCACCACCCTGGCATCTGATGTCATCTGATCTCAGAAACTAAGCAGGGTCAGGCCTGGTTAGTACTTGGATGGGAGACCGCCTGGGAACACCAGGTGCTGTAGGCCTGGGTGACGGACCTGGCAACCCACTCCCAAAAATCAATCAGCCATTGAAAGCCCTATGAACAGCAGAGAAGCCCTGACATAGTACCAGGTAGGGCATAGTGTTGAGTAGTGTTCTATTCTATTGTACACTATGAGTCGGACCTGACTCAATGGCACCTAACAACAACAATAACTGGGACTTATAAAATACTTTTATGATCTTAAATTGCATTTAGCCCATACCCTGGACTTCTTGTGAGCTAACAACTGAGCCATGGGTTATTTCCTGGCATGACATGGAACTGGCAGATTTCTGTTCTGATTGGCTGGTGTCTGTACAGTATCTAATCTGATTGGCTGGTGTCTGTGACGACGTATCCATTCTGACTGATCGGTGCCCTTTCAATATCTGTTCTGGTTGGTTAGTGTTCGCATCTGATTTTGAATATCACTGTTACTTAGAGCCTGTAGCCATAGCACTGTGGCGTCTGATCCCATCAGATCTCCAAAGCTAAGCAGGGTCAGGCCTGGTTAGTGCTTGGATGGAGACGGCCTGGGAACACCAGGTACTATAGGCTTGGGAGAAGGACCCTGCAACCCACTCCCGAAAATCAATCTGCCATTGAAAACCCTACGAATGGCAGAGAAGCACTAACAACAGTGTTTTGCCTGTTGTACATAGGGTCGCTATGAGTCGGATACTGACTCAATGGCACATAACAACTACAACAACATTACTTAGAAGATTATGAAAAAAAAAATCATCTCTTTTAGTATTCCCTCTAATGTGAGAGAGCTGGCTGCCTGTTTTGTCAGGAGTAGAACTGAAATTCAGAATCTCAAAAACCCACAAATATTGCTCTTTCCTTTCCTAAGTGTCCTGTCAATGGAAAAATTGTCTACTTAAGTGCTTCTAAAAGGAGACTCTTATTTATTATACTAATTTTGCTGCTCCTAGATAGTGAGGTTCTGTGTCCTACCCCTGCCCTTGAATGAGCACAAGGAAAAGAGCAAGATAAGAAGGTTCATGAGACCCTTTTGACAGAGCTAACGGGTGAACTCCTGTTCTTTACTTAACAGTTTATACTCCTTAAGCCACCATAGATTCCAGACCCTAGGACAGGGCAAGTGCTTTGTAACCTCTACAGCTCCTAACATACTGGGAGTGTTCGTTAAACAGTGACATCCCTCAGTATTGAGAAAAGCAAGAATCACGTCTCTGTGGTTATTTTAGGAATCAGAGAGGTTGCAGATAGAACACAGGTGAACTTTAAGTTTTGAACACTGAAGGACAATGCAAAGTGATTTTCATCGAGGTTTCTCCAACTTTGGACCTGCACATTGAATCATCCTCAAAATATTTTTTTCATTTATCAGCCTGTAGGAACTGTTTCCGTGTCAGTGTTGTGGTTTGAATATGGTTGGCCCTCCTGAAGTCAGGCAGGAGGCTAGTTGCCAGTCACGTGTTAACAGTACTAAGAGGGTGCAAACTTAATTCTACTATGGTGTTTAAAGGTGAGGCCTTTAAGGAGATTAGGTGAGTCCCCATGGTTGTATCCTGGTGATTGTATGAAAAGAGGGATAGACACCACACAGACACAGAAATACAAATGCTCCCTCCATGACATGATGCAGCCACAGGGGATTGTTGCCAGAGGCTGCACCATGCTGTTTGGACTTCCAATCTCCAAATTGTGAGCTAAAAGAACCTATTTTCTTTGTAAAACAGCTACCTCAGGTATTTCATAATAGTTAACAAAAAACAGACCAATACACTCACTAATGAACAAGTTCTTCTTACTGTATCTTGGTTTAAGAGTAGAGTTTCTCAAAAAGGATCCTCTGATCAGTTTACATTTCATCAGAGGTAGATATTTCATTTGAACAGAACTATCTAAAATTATACCAGAGCCCCATGGGGCTATTTAAATTATGTAAATGAAATAAAATATAAGACCCATTTCTTCCATTGCACCACCTACAATTCAAGTGCTCAGTAGCCACATTGTGGCCAATGGCTGTCATGCAGATGATAGGTTTTTATTGTTGCAGGAAGTTTTACTGGACAGTCAAGCTCCAGAGAGTGTTACTGTGGAATGACCTTGATGTGCCAAAGCTGGGCTGTTTCACACAAACACACAACCTGTGATTTTCTTCAGCCAGTTTCTATTTAGGAATCCTGCAAACCCCAAGGCAGCTCTCAACTGAAAATGGTGTTTTGCTGATGTGGTAAAATTGCCTCTCACTTCGCAGGGCAGAGCTGAGGCAGGCTCAGGGGGCTGAAGCGAGTCCGTCCCAGGAGAATGTCTCGGTCAAGGCTGCTTCTCAGAAAGACAGATGAGGGTCTCTCTGAGGAATGGCTGAGGAGGCTGTCGATTTATTTAAACCAAGATCCCTCAATGCCTCGTGCCATAAGGTCCTGGCGAGGGAAACCGCCCTGGCTCTTCCCTCCCAAGGGCGTTGACCCTGGCTAATGTGCCAGATTTCACACGTGTCCCATGAAGTCAACCATCTTCCATAATTTATTTACAGTAGGATAGAAGTGGTAATGTCGATACTGTGAGGATAATTGGGGACCGTGGACAGAGAACTTCCTCTGCTCCAGTGGTCCTGTCTGTGGCCAGTTGTGAGGGGAATTAAAGTTCGCTTGCACGTACCTGAGAATTGGATGCCACAAAAAGCAAACGGAAGCTGTGGATCACGCGAGAGATGCGGCATCTGTACCTGGTCGCTGACGTTGACATGGTTAGGAGGACAGTGGGGTGAATACGCCACCCTGTGTGAAGGTGGGGGTCGTCCTCTGAGAAACACAGGCAGACTAAAAGGGCTAAAGGCGGGGACAGGTGAGAGCAAGATGGGAAGTGAGGGGCCAGGGGAGGTGGATGGTGCTGAGATTAAGGGACTAGCCTGGGAGCTAGTCTGGGATAGCCTGGGAGACTAGCCTGGGATAGCCCGGGAGCAGGACCCATAGGAGCCTCTCCCACCCCTCCCACTGATGGGGTGGCAGAGTTCTCCGGCCCTGCATGGAGCAGGCCCTGACAGTTGCTGTGACCTCAGATAGAGGGACAATGGCCGAGCCATGGGCACCTGGCGGGAGGGAGTCGGAGCGCCAGACTCCAGTCCTCTCCCTTCCTTCCTCTCCATCTGCTCATACCTCCCCTGGGGCAGACCTGGCCAGCAGCCAGGGGCCCTGGGAGCCCAGCAGGATGGAGAACGGATGATGGACGTGGAGGGGCAGGCGGAACATTAAGGAAGGAGAAATCAAGGAACAGAGAACGTGTTCTCTAAGTCACAGGGAGAGATGCTGCCTGGTGGCGCCCCACTGCTTCCCTCCTGGAGGAGGCAGCCAGGCGCCAATGGGGGACGTCATTGAGAGGGCCGATCCTGGCTGCCTTGAGCTTGGACAGCTCAGGCCTTTGGTGGTCACCTCCAACCAGCAGAGTAAGGGTTATTAAAAAGTCAGAGTGGAGCGCCTCTGAATCTCTACTCCGCGTCCTGAGACCTCCATCCACAAGTTCACCCTCCCACGCATGCGCACAGGCAGGCAGATTATCCGCCCCCTGTCTTCACCTGACATGGCCAGGTGGTCAGGACGAGGTTGCCCCGTCTGTGTACGCACTGCCATCCCTCACCCCCGCAGCACTGGGCGTGGGGAGCCGTGGTTTGGCACATGGTAAATATTTAATTCTCAACCAGCACAGCCTGTGGTTCACATTGCAGGCAGCACGGCCTTGGGGACGTCCCTCTCGGACATCTAGGACGCATGGGCTCACACCTCCTGGTGGGGGTCCTGACAAGGGCAAAGTGTGTGGCAGCAGTCAGGGCCCTGAGCTCAAAGCACCTCACGATCGTCTTCCCTCTGTTGTGGCGAGGTACCTGGCATTTCTAAAAATAGAGTGGGGTTTGGAACCTGCAGGGGCTGCGGGCAGATCTGTGAGAATTATCGCCCAGCCAGCGGCGCCATCAGAGATTCATGCCCTGCTTGGTAATCATGCCGGGTTGACACTGCGGAAAATTGATCAGGCTCCAGGCAAGTCTGCGGCCAAAGGGGACCCAGAATGTATCGATTCAGTTCCTCCCCAGGAACCCAAGAATGCATGATGTGTCACGGGAGAGCTTAATTTGGGAACAATTGGGTCATAGGCTTCCATTTCATGGATAATCAAGTCTCAGGTAGTTCAAATAATAGCGAATTATTGCCTAAATAAAAAACTAATTTAAAAAATGAGAGTGGATGGAGTTTTTTTTTTTTGAAAGTGCAAATTAGACCATGTCAGGCGCAATGTCATCATCCTGAAGGCTCCAGTTACAGCAGCGGCTGCTGATGGGAGGGTCTGCAGCCCCTGGGCCTCCCCGCTTGTGTGGTGTGGATGTGTGTGCGGGCTCCTGTGTGTGCTCTGTGTGTGTGCGGGGGGTGTCCACGGGGATGGTATGTGTGCCTGTGATGTATATTATGTGTGTGTGTGTTGGTGTCTGCATGATTTTGTCTGAGCGCGTGTACATATATGGTGTGTATGTGGATTTGCACGTGCCCATGTGCATGATGAGTTGGGGTTTAGCTTGTTTGGTAGAGCGCTGCTTTGCACTTCCTGAGGCCCCAGGTTCAATCCCCAGCACTGCAAAAATGGGAGAAGGATGTGGCAGTCCATTCCCAAGGCAATCCCGAAACAGTCAGCCATTGAAAACCCTATGAGGGGAAGCGTACAAGAGGGTAAGGGGGCACCTATATGTATGATGCACAACAAAACGCATATATGGAAATGTCACAGTGAAAAGCATTCAGAATGAATCACGTGAAGGTGTACATTAAAATTTTCCAATTAAAAAATCAGAAAAAAAATTCACTATAGTGGGT
>VMDO01025108.1:0-28598 GCA_007922755.1 Pedetes capensis | reverse complement strand
ATGTCGAAACCACAACCCCTATCTCTATCCCGAGACAGGCCTATGGGGAGGTCATTAAGGTGGATGAGGCCATGGGGGTGGGGGTATCCAGATTGGCCATTTTGTTATGACAGCCTGAGCAGAGTAATATAGATTTCAGTACTAAAAAGTGGGGAACTATACTAAAAGATATCTGAAAATGCAGAAGGGACCTTGCAACTGGCGGCTAAGCCGGGGCTACAGGCATTTGAGGAACATGCTGGAAAATACCTAGGCTACTGTGAAGGGGCTATTGGTAGATGTAAGGACATTAAAGGTTAGGGCTCAGAAGGATGGGTGAGCTAGAGAGAAGGCCTTAACCATGCTAGAGAATATGTTCACCACTGTGAGCAGAAGGTGGGAAACATACTCATTAAAAGAGATTCTGCTGGCCCAGTGTAGTGGCACATGCCTGTGACCCCAGCAATGCAGGAGGCCAAGGCAGGAGGACCACAAGTTTGAGGCCAGAGGCAGCCGCAGCAGTATCACTGCAGCATCCAATCCCGTCAGATCTTGGAAGCTAAGCAGGGTCGGACCTGGTTCGTACTTGGATGGGAGACCGCCTGGGAACACCAGGTACTGTATGCTTGGGAAAAGGACCTGGCAACCTACTCCCCCGCAAAAACAATCAACCATTGAAAACCCTAAGAATAGCAGAGAAGCACTAACAATAGTGTTTCACTTGTTGTATACAGGGTCGGTATGTATTGGACACCGACTTGACGGCACCTAACAACAACAGAGGCAGCCTGTATAACTTTGAGAGACCTTATCTCAAAATAAAAAGTAAAAAATGGGCTGGGGGTGCAGAATGCTTGCAAAGCATGTGTGAGGCCCTAGGTTCAGCCTCCCAGTACGTCTCACACAGCACAAAAAAGTGATTCTGCAGAAGGCTAAGAAGGAAAGGAGGAAAGTGTTGCCATAAGGCAATCCTTTCTTAGAAAGTGGCAAAGAAGTTGATAAAAGTGTAGCCAAAAGTGCTGTAATAGTTGCAAAATGGAAAAAGCCAATGCTGTATCACTCTGTACCCCACCAACACTTACCAATAAAGGGAGAAAAAAATTGAGACATGCTATTTCCACAGGTTTTTATTATACCTAAAATTAAATGCAACTGCCTTCAGAGGAAAAAAAAAACACTATGCACGCAAGTTTGACTATACATTAGTCAAAAGTTTCCTTAAACCTCGTAAGTTGATGAAAGTGTAACCAAAAGTGATGTCATAGTTGCATAATGGAAAAAGCAAATACTGTGTTACTCTGTATCCCACCATCATTTACGAATAAAGGGGTAAAAAGAAAAAAAAAGAAAGTGGCAAAGAATTTTCATTCAATTTTTACTTTTTTTTTTTTTTTTTTTTTGATTCTGGGGATTGACCCAGAACTTGCTAGGCACATACTGTATCTCTGAGCTACACCTCCACCCCAAAGTGGCAAAGTACTTGGCTAAATAATGTTCTAGTGTTCTGTGGAAGGTAGAGCTGGGGAGTAATGCACTGGATATTTAACAGAGAAGATTTCGCAGCAAAATATTGAAGGAAGGTGTCCCATGGGTCCTCTCTTCTGCTTATAGTGAAATTTGCATAACAGAGATGAATTGAAGAAAGAATTATTAAGCAAAAAGGAACTAGAACTTGAAGAGTTGGAAAACTCTCAGCCTATCCTTTGCCAAAAGTGAAAAAGGGCATCCCGAACAGCAGAGGCTGTGGCGGGTCAATCATTTGATAGGAGACTATGGTACATGGGAACCAAGGTGCTAACCAGCCACTTTAGAGGAAGCCAGGAGCAGAGACGGGATTATATCAGCAGCACACTGCCAGCCTGAGCTAATGGGGACAAAGGAAGGGGGATGGAAGGAGGGAAGGCGGCTGGGATTCTGGAGTTTATAGGACAGCCCCCCAACTGATTTGAATGTGAATATCCTTTATCCTTCAAAACAAGGGAAGAACAACCCTGTAGGTGCCTCAGACATCATCAGGCTGCCTCCTGACTCTCAAAGCTAGAGCCAATACCTCCACTGCAACAGGCAAGGCTGCCACCCAGACCCTAGGGAATGGGGCTGCCCTACAGAGCTGAGGGGGCGATACTGCCAAACAAGCAGGCCTAGAAGGAGGACTCCTGACCCAAAGACTTAAATCTAGTGGAATTTGGGTTGCTAGGTTTTAGACTTGCTTGGGACTTCTCACCCTTTTCTTCTTTCTAATTTTCTCCTTTTGGAATAGGAATGTCTGTCCTATGGCTGTCACACCATGGCATTTTGGAAGCACATAACTTGTCACATTTCACAGAGTGACATCTAGAGAGGCATTGTGGCTTAGGATAAATTCTATCATGAGTCTCACTCACACCTGATTAAGATGACTGTGGACTTCAGAGTTGATGCTGGAATTCGTTAAGACTCTTGTGCTGCAATGAATGCATTGCATGCTATAAGGATATGAATTTTGAGGGGCCAGTGGTGGACTCTTATCCACCGTATGCTTGGGTCCTCTTCCAATTCATGTGTTGAAGATCTAATGTCCCACTACTGAGCTGCACTGCCAGCCTTTTAAAATTTTTTTTTTATTTTGAGAAAAGGTCTCTCTAAGTTGCACAGGCTGCATCTAGCCTCAAAGTCATTATCCTCCTGCCTCAGACTCCCAAGTCTCCAGGATTACAAGTGTGTGCCATGGCACCCAGCTGAAGTTCTAAACCTCAATGTGACTATACCCAAAATAGGGCCTATATGGAGGGAATTAAGGTTAAATGAGGTCATCAGGATGGGGTGCTGATCCCATAGGATTAGTGTCCTTATAAATGACACCAGCAGCCAGGTGTGGTAGCACACGACTGTAATCCTAGCACTCAGGAGTCTGAGACAGGAGGATCAATGCAAGTTTGAGGCCAGCCTGGTCTACATAGAGAGTTCCAGGCCAATCTGGGCTACCTAGTGAGATCCTGTCTCAATAAAACAAAACAAAACAAAATGAAGCAAAATCAAATAAAATAAAACGTAAAAAAAAAAAAAAAAAAAAAAGAGGACACCAGCAAGCTTGCTCTTTCCCTCTGTCCTTCCTCCCATGCTTGCACCAAGGAAAGGTGTTATGAGGATATAGAGGGATCTGAAAGTCAGGAAGAGAATCACCAGAAACCAAGTCAGCCAGCACCTTGATCTAGGGTAGGGCTATCCAACAATTTGGCTTCTCCAGGCTGCATCAGGTAAAGAAAAATTATCTTGGGTGTCACACAAATTATACAATATAGTTAGTATGTATACGTAATAACACCTTTTTAAAATGTTTATTATATAATTTAGAGAAATGAGAATGATATAGAACTGTAGGGATGCAGTAGTAGTTGCCCTGGACCACATGGGGTCTGCAGACCACAGGTTGGCCATGACCGATAGAGGGCTTCCAGCCCCTAGAACTGTGAGGAAATACATTTCTGTGGTTTAAGCCACCAGTCTATGGCAGTTTGTTACGGCAGCCTGAGCTGACTGAGACAATGGTCCTTGGCTGAAAAGGGAGGTGAGCTCCTTGAGGGTGAGGCTGGGCATGACTCAGAGAGGGTACCTACTGGAAAATCAAAACACATGGGCCGAGCAAACCTCTGGGATCAGACCCAATTCCTTTTAAATAAAAAAGTCCAAAGAAGAAACTGAGGCCCACATCTGCCCAGGATCCTGAGGCAGACAGAGGAGTCCCCACATACCCCAACTCTAGATTCTTCTAATTTCGGAATATCATACTAGACTTGCCTCAAATGGGCTCTTCACAGAAATACAGCGGTGAATAAAGGGACCAACAGGAAATGATTCCCTCACAGTGCTGACAGTGTGTGACTTAATTTCTCAGTGCCTCACTTCCTTCTTCTCGAAAACAAGGATAATATCTACTTTGTAGGATTGTTGTGACAGGGAAATGAGATGTCTGGCAAATGACAGACATGTAATTAATATTAACTATTATTATTTTATAATTACTGTTATTACTTAAAAAGATGGGCAAAGAACACAAACAGGAAACTCATGGAAAATAGACGGTAAATCATTCCTAAAAGATACTCAGAGTCATTGATAAAAGAATCACATGTTAAAATAGCTACATGCCACTTCCCACCCGGAGATTAAGGTAAGAAGAAGGCCTGGGGGAGGGTGAAGACACCGGGTTCCCAAACTCTGCACCTACTCCACGAGGGTGAACTGGAAGCATCCTGTGCAGGGATTTACCAGACTCCACCAAGGTGAGCAAGAATGGCCTGCTGGCCACCTACCCGGCAGCCAGCCTCCCTTCTTCCTGGCACAACCTCTGTCTTGTTCCTTTCCCAGGCACTTGGGTAAACCCTAACTGGGCTAAGCCAATCACAAACGTTAGTCCTTTTCTCTCGCCAGTGACTGGCTGAGGCAAGGGCATGTGACATCATGCTGGCCAGTGAGAAAGGAGAAGTGAGCCCATAGACTTCTGGGAAAGTTTTCTTCACACAGAACAGAAGAATCTCTTTTCCTGCCATTGGCTGGTCAGGTGTAAGATGGACACACTGCGATGGCAGAACGGAAAGACTGAAGGTGTTTAAGGACAAGACTCCAAAGACTTCTCTGGAAATGCGTCATCTCATTTTTTATGTAACAACAATCTCCTATTTTGAGGTAGGAATTCTGTTACTTGCAGGCTTCCAAATGACAAAATGTCCTTTTGGTTTTGACCTGGAAATTTCACCTCCAAGAATTTAACCTACTCAAACTCTTGTATAAGTACTCAAGATCTCTTTAAAGTGTTGAAAAGTAAAGATGTCACATTGAAGATGAAGGTGCACCTGACTCATGTGATGGTATTTTCAGTGGCATCACATGGTTGTGAAAGCTGGACATAGAGTAAGGGAGACAGGAGAAGAATTGATGCTTTTGAATTATGGTGCTGGAGACGATTATTGAATATACCATGACTACCAAAAGAACCAACAGATCTGTCCTAGAAGAAGTGCAACCAGAGTGCTCCTTGGAGGCAAGGATGGCTGGACTGTGTCTTACATATTTTGGACATGTTGTCAGAGGAGACCAATCCCTGGGGAAGGACATCATGTTTGGGAGAGTGGCAGATCAACGAAAAAAAAGGAAGTCCCTCAACTAAATGGGTTGACACAGTGACTAAAACAATGGGCTTAAACGTAAAAAAGATCATGTGCCTGGCACATAGGGAGTGTTTTGCTCTATTGTACATAGGGTCGCTATGAGTTGGACCCGACTCAACAGCACCCAACAACATATTTGCACAGGGATGTATTTTTGTTTGTTCTGTTTTAATTTTAAAAAGCACTGTATTCACCATCATTTCCCATTAGGCAGACCCATGGAGTTTTGGAAATAGTCCCACCATTTTTCTCTGTGAACAAAACCATACTCAATGACAATGTTCTCAACAAACCTACAAATTACATTTTGAAGTTATTTTCTTTTGATTAGTTTAATTTCTCTTCTGTTCATATAATATGTTAATTGTATGAGCTCTAAAATAGAAACAGTGGAGAAAAACAAATAGTCTTGAATTACACTCATTCCAAAAGGGATATATTGTTTTTAAGAGTGAAAAAAAAACAAAAAAACAAGAAGCAATCCTAATGTCCACCAGCAAAGGATTAATTAATTAATTAACTAAATTGTAGTGTACTCACACTGTGGAATACACTATAGTATGAAATCTATACCTATAGTTATGGAGATTCCTCCATAAATGGTTGATCAACCCAAAGAAGGAGCATTTTAGAACATTTTGTGTTTACGATCACATCTGTGTGTGACACATCTTGATACATAAAGAAGGAATTTCAAATTCATCTGGTTCTCTGGGGACTGGATCTGCCAAGGAGTGACAGGGCACAGAATGCTTTCCTCAATGGAGTTTAAATTTTTGCACAGAACAAGTTATTATTCTTGTGATTTGAAATACAAAATGAGATCTCAGACTTGAGGGCAACTCAGTAGGGCAGGGACCAAGTGGTAGCTTGCATGCTTGATTTTAAGCCCAGTGCTCTGGCTTTACCAAAATGTCCACTGACTGTTCTTTGCCCCAGAGAGAGGACAAACCACTGACTGAGACTCAGGAATGAAACACATTATTTTCCACTTTGAGGGAAAAGATTGAAAATGATAAAATGTGTGGCCTAGGGGTATGGCTCAGTAGTGGAACACTTGCCTAACACATGTGAGGCCCTGGGTTCCACCCCCAGCAGGAAGGAAGCAAGAGAAAGACCAGGAAAGAAACAAGGAAAGAAGGAAAGAAGCAAGGAAAGAAAGAAAGAAGCAAAGAGAGGAAGGGAGGAAGGAAGGAAGGAAGGAAGGAAAGAATGGAGAGAAGGAGGGAGGGAAAAGAAAGAAAAGGGAAAAAGAAAAGAAAGAAAAGAATGAATGAATGAACAAAAAAGAAAGAAAGGAAGAAAGGAGGGAAGAAAGAAAAAGAAAAGGGGGAAGAAAAGGAAGGAAGGAGGGAGGGACAGACGGAAGGGAAAGGAAAGAAAAGGAAAAGAGAAAAGGAGAGAAAGAATGAAAGAACAAAAAAGAAGAAAGGAAAGAGGAAGGAAGGAAGAAGGGAAGGATGGAAGAAAAGAAGGAAGAAAAGAAGGAAAGAAGGAAGGAAACGACAAAATCTTAGAGATTCAGATGTTAGATCAGGAAGAACTCTGGAGCCGTCTTCAAAATCTCAAAATGGTCCTGTGCTTAGCACAGGGCAAGTATTTAGTAAATAGTAAAACGAATGAATGAATGAATATCAGCTCATCCTATCCATCCATGTTACAGATAACAATGAATGGATATTGAATAAATAAAAGAAAACATGTCACCAAGAGAAAAATACTCATAATGATATTAACAAGTGCGAGTGGTTACTATGTGTCGGGGGCCATCACATAATAACTTCCTTAAAGCTCTCCCCCAGCCTAATGCAGTAGATACTGTTACCATCCTATTTTGCAGAGGAGGAAGCAGAGACAAATCAAAATCAAGCGCCTTGCCCAAGGTTACAGAGCTGGTGCATGGTGGAGATGCGATTCATACCCTGGCAGCCTGGCCCCAGAGCCCACATACATTGCCTTTATTGTCCTCATTAAGCAATGAGAGCGAGCTCTGGGTCACCTCTGTCGGTCATCATGTTCAAGTCTTCCCCATCCCCAAAACGATGCCCCTTCTGACCCTCAGTCCCCTTCTGGACAAGGCCCACTTGCTTCC
Organism: Pedetes capensis; assembly: GCA_007922755.1. Lineage (NCBI taxonomy): Eukaryota > Metazoa > Chordata > Mammalia > Rodentia > Pedetidae > Pedetes > Pedetes capensis. The sequence continues at coordinate 21,380 of VMDO01025108.1, read as the reverse complement.
ACCTTTTTCCACTGAACTTCATGCAAGAGCCAACTACACCCATCTCCCCTCCCATAGCAACCCCACCGCTACTCCCCATCCACTGCCTGTCAGGCCAAGGGGCCTCCCCAACCCAAGGACCTCCTGGCTGCTGAGGCAGGTGGAGGGGCAGATTTTCACTCACCCTTTCCTGGACCCCAGGCTGTACCTGCCGCTTCCAGGCTCCTGTGAGGCTACACTCAGGGGGCCTCCTGGACCCTCTAGGAATGTTCCTGCTGTGTCTCTGAGGGGACTCCTCTTCTTCTGCCCAGGCCTCAGGACCGATGCTCGCAAGCTTCCATGGAAGGTTCGGTGCTCCCTCTCCTCACCCTATGCTCTCCCCAGACAAGTGCCTGCATTTCATGATCTTGTGAGTCACGTGCATGACTCAGGAGTCCACCCTCCCACCACGTACAACCCCCCGCCCCCAGCATTTTAGACTCATCTCTCAGGTACCTGAGAGCAGTGTTCCCTACACATCCAGTGGCCAGGCTGCCCATGACCTCCAAGCCTTTCCTAATCCTGGGCCCTCTCCCTGGAATGCCCTCTCCGGGCACACCTGCCTCGCCAACAGCTACTCCTCCTACAAGACCCCCCTTTGTGTCCACAAATCCTCTCCCCTGGCCTTTCAGCTGGGTTGGGTTTCCTCCCACTGAACACATTCCAGACTAAACTCAGGATCTTCTCCCCTCATTTTCTCTCTTCTCCATTATTCCCCCACTCCATTCAGAGTTCTGGCCATCATCTGGTTTTAGTCCATCCCCAATTCCTTCCACCTTTCCTCCTCCTCCTCCTTCTTCTTCTTCTTCCTCTTCTTTTTTAATTATTTATTTTTTTTGGGGGGGGGTACTAGGGGTTGAACCCAGGGCCTTGCACTTGCATGCTTTGCAAGTGCTGGACCACTGAGCTGTGTCCCCAGCCCATTTTTTTTTTTTTACTTTTTGAGACAGGGTCTCACTAAATTACGCAGACTGTGTCTGGTCTCAAACTTGCAATCCTCCTGCCTCTGCCTCCCGAGCCGCTGGGATTACAGGCGTGCGCCACCGTGCCCGGCTTCACCTTTCCTTCCTAAGTCCCTCTTCACTCTGCAGCTGCTCCATCCTCTCCATGACCAAGGCAACCTCATAGACCCTCATCAGCTCTCGCCAAGCCTCTAGCGAGCCCCCTCCAGCCTGCTCCCATTCAGGGGCCAGAGACATCTGTCTACACCTACACCAATGTTACTCCCCTGCTCAAAACCCTATGAAGCGTGCACGTGTGCGCACGCGCACACACACAAAGAACGTAAGCTTAAGAAAAGGTGAAACTTGAATAACTTCTCGAGTCCAGTAACACACCGAGGCCAACCTTCTGGTTTTGATAATATACAGGCATCTACATAGATATCACCATTAAGGAAGCTGAGCGAAGGGGACTCTTTGTTCTATTTTTGCAACTTCTTGCAAATAAAAAGTTAAAAAACAAACAGAACGTTCCATGACACGCCACTGCCACTACCAGGAGGACAAAGTCCAAGGTCCTCAGCAGGCGCCCACAGCGATCCAGGGCATGCCTGGCCTCCCCTGGCTCTTGGCCCTGCTTGGAATGTCACACTCCAGCAACAGTGGACCATCCAGCCCCCTGCTCTGTGAGAGACGCCCTCCATACCCAGGGCTTCTCTAAAGCTCGGTCGAGGTGTCTCCATGGCCGGGCAGCCTTCCTCCCCGGACCTCCACCCCCGCACCAGCACCCCACGCTCACCACATCCACCGTGCGCGGCCTCACTAACGGCAATTATGTGCTATGTCCTCCTCTCCCCCTAAACTATGAGCTCCCGAAGGCAGAAACTGCCTCTGACTCATCTCTGAGCGCCCCAGAGGAACAGTGCTCAGGAAGCCACCCTGAGAAGGAGCTGGAGAATTTGATGACAGGAGAGGCGGCCGATATCAGTCGCCACGGACTTTCTCCTACCAGACACTGCCCAAGAGCCTCAATAGAACCGCAGTCCTCACATCCTGCAAGAAAGACGACGGCATCCCCACTTTGCAGATGAGGAGAGTGAGGTACAGGGGGTGAAATAACCTGCCAGGCCCCGGTTAGAAGTGTCAGAGCTGGGAGCCGGGCGCGGTGGCGCACGCCTGTACTCCCAGCAGCTCGGGAGGCGGAAGCAGGAGGATCGCAAGTTCAAGACCAGAGGCAGTCTGAGTAACTTAGCGAGACCCTGTCTCAAAAAGTAAAAAAATGGGCTGGGGGTGCAGCTCAGTGGTCCAGCACTTGCAAAGCATGCAAGCATGAGGCCCTGGGTTCAACCCCCAGTACCGCAAAAAAAAAAAAAAGCGTCAGAGCTGGGATGTGCCCCTGGCAGGTGGCTCTGGAGCCCAAGCCCTATCACCTCCCTGCCCTCCCCATCTGCAGCAGCCCCCTGGGATTAATTAAAGAGCAACAGTCCATCCAGAATGCAGGCTTGGGCTCCCCAGGTGAGTGCTGCCCCAGGTGCTGTCATCTCCAAAGGCCCAAGCACTGCTCCTGAGCAGCGGCCCCCCACGGCTTACTCAGAGGGCAGAAAGGCTTAATTTCACCATCCTCAACCCTACAGGTCAGCATTCCGGGACAGCAGTGATCCCTCCCACAGTCTTTCCGAGGATGTCTGCCCACCCCATGATCCTCCGCTCCACGTAAGTCAGGGAGGGGCCCCACCTGATTTCTGCAGATCACCAGCAACCTGTCAAGCACGATCTATGGTATGGACTCTGAACCGAGAGGATTCAGAGGCTGTAAGGCTTGGGTGGGAAAACATCCTCCTGGGCACCTAACCTGATGATGAACCCCTCCAATGATGAAAACAGGCTGGAGTTTAGCTCAGTTGGTAGAGTGCTGCCCTGCGTTCTCTGAGGCCCTACGTTTGATCCCCAGCACCGAAAAAGCAGGAGAAGGGCATGGCAGCCCACTCTTGAAACAATCCTGAAACAATCAGCCATCGAAAACCCTATGAGAGTCGCTATGAATCAGATCTGACTCAGTGGCACCTAACAACAATTATGAACCCAGGCAACACACAGCAGCCGTGGCCTCATGTCACCCTCACTACTGGACTCTTCTTTTTTCCAGACAGGGTCTCAGTATGTAGCCCAGGCTGGCCTCTCTCCCTAGTGATCTTCCTGCCTCTGCCTCCCAAGTGCTGGGATTAAGGTGTGCACCACTCTGCCCCGCAAATCAATAAGATCTTTTCCTATCACGTTTCAGTGACTGCAGATAACAAAATGGTTCTGCTCATCACAACTTCAAAATCACGGTAGCTGCATTAGACTCCCTGGTAAATCTTGTTTTCTCGTGAATTGACAAGCCCAGCTGTAGGTCACAAGGCACAGCGGGTGAAACTTTCTTTGTAATCCTGTTTATATTCCTTTATACATTTAAACATAGTGATCTAAGGGTATGAAAAGACTTAGAAGCCTTATTCTAAGGAATGATTTATGTCTGCAATAATCTCAAAGGTAGGTGCTATCATCCCATCGCCCACAGAAAAGCAAGACTTCCACACATGGTGACTGGCCCAAGGCCACACTGCTGCTGAAGAGGAAGGTGAGCCGCTGGTACTGCCCCAGGCTCCACCAGGATCGCAGGTTGAGGAATGAGTGTCAAATGGAGTGGCCGTGGGCCTCAGCAAGCTGCGGTTTGTTTTCCTTGCACCTGGCCACCTTTAACACAAAAAGAAGTTCAAGAATTTCCCCAGGCCTCTGCCTACTCCCAACCCCTGCAGCCAAACTAAGAGTCAGGGGCAAAGCATGATCCTCCTTCCTCCAGCAGCAATTGGCTACAAAGGACTTTTGCTTTTGTAATCTTATCTCATCTTCCCAACACATTGGGGCCAAATTGCACAGGAACAGCTCAAACCCTCCTCTCCGTCTCCAGGCACCCAGGCTCCGGCTTCTCCATCAAGACCCACGGATGTGGTGCTGATGTGAGACATTTAAAAAATAACTGCACTTTTCAAAGAAAAATAGAAAAGTAGCAGAAGCTCACTGCAAAACCCTTGGAAATCATGTTGTTGTTGTTGTTGTTGTTAGGTGCCATCAAGTCGGTATCCAGCTCATAGCGACCCTCTGCACAACAGGGGAAACACTATTGTCAGTGCTTCTCTGCTGTTCATAGGGTTTTCAATGGCAGATTGATTTTTGGGAGGGGGTTGCCAGGTCCTTCTCCCAAGCCTGCAGCACATGGTGTTCCCAGGCGGTCTCCCATCCAGGTACTAACCAGGCCTGACCCTGCTTAGCTTCCGAGATCTGACAGGATCGGATGCCACAGGGCTACAGCTGCAGGCCATTGGAAATCATAAGCAAGCATAAAGAGCAGAACAGAAATCACCCGGAATCCCATCGCTCCCAGTGATGGCCTAACATCGTGCAGCGTCTTCTGCTCCCGCTCATGGGAGCTTGGGAAGCCTTGTGGTGCCCCACCAGGCTTGGAGAGCTTCTGCCTGCTTGTCCGCCCAGGAACAAGAGGGCAGCGGCCTGGGGCAGCGCAATGAGCCATGGAATCTGGCAGCCTTGGGTTCAAATCCTAGTATTGTTCCCAGTGCTTTCAGCGCCACTCTCTGAGCCTCAGTTTTGTCATTTGCATTTAGAGGCTGATGCTATCCACCTGGCAAGCCTATTTTGCAGATATCCATAGCATGCCTCCCCCAGAGGAAGTCAGAAGTGTGGCCAACTTGCTATTTTTATTCACTTATTCAGCAAATAACCATGGCGCACCTTCATGCGCGAGGGGCTGTGCCAGAGCCTAGGGAACATGGTTAACAAAGTCTTTCCCACTGTGGAGCTTACCGTCGGGGTGGGCAGCCCCGAAAACAAGTCAGGGTCACAATGCACAAGACAAGAAAGGCAGACATAAGAAACTTTTTTTAGCCAGGCTTGGTGGTGCGCACCTGTGATCCCGGAACTTAGGAGGCTAAGGCAGGAGGATCGACGTAAGTTCCAGGCCAGCCTGGTAAACATATCGAGATCTTGTATCCAAAATAATAATAATAATAATAATAATAATAATAATAATAAAAGAAACTTTTTGGATATTTTTGGTAGTACTGGGGATTGAATCCAGGGCCTCATACATGCTAGGCAAGTGCTCTACCACTGAGCTGCATCCCCAGGCCCTTTTTTAAATTTTATTTTGGGATAGAGTCTCACTTAGTTGCACAAGCTGCCTCTGGCTTTGACCATCTGATCCTTCTGCCTCAGCCTCTTGAGTCACTGGGATTACAGGTGTGCGCCACAGCACCTGGCTACATTAAGAAACAAACAGGAGGCTGGACACGGTGGCTCATACCTATAATCCCAGTGACTCAGGAGGTGGAGGCAGGAGGATCCAGAGCTCAAGGCCAGAGGCAGCCTGTGTAATTTACAAAGATCATGACCCAAAATAAAAGATAGAAAGTGGCTGCGTGCCGTGGCGCACACCTGCAATCCCAGCAACATGGGAGGCAGAGACAGGAGCGATCACAAGTTTGAGACCAGAGGCAGTCTGTTTAATTTAGTGAGACCCTGTCTCAAAAAGTAAAAAAATGGGCTGAGGGTGCAGCTGACGGTGCACCTCAGTGGTAAAGCACTTTCAAAGTACGCAAGTGTGAGGCCCTGGGTTCAAGCCTTAGTACTGCAAAAAAAGAAAAAAAACGTGGGTTGGGAGAGCAATTGCAAAGTATGTGCAAGCTCCAGGGTTCAACCCTTAGTACCAAAAAAAAAGTTGAGAGACAGAGAGAAAGAGAGAGACAGAGAGAGAGAGAGAGAGAAGGAGGGAGAGAAAAGACAAGGAGCCAGTCATGTACGATGGGAAGAGGGCTAAGAGAGCACCCAGCAGAGGGCAGGGCACAGGCAATGGTCCTGAGGTAGGAACAAGTTGAGCATGTTCAGAGAAAACACGGAAGGCCAGTGTGATTGCAGCGCTGGAGCCAGGGCAGGCTGAGGAGGAAGCAAGAGGCAGGGGGCAGGGTGAGGACGATCAGAGACATATAGGCCCCTCTGGAGAGGCACAGCTGGGGTCCACGTGTGTTAGGAAACCACCGGAGGGCTTTCAGGAGGAGTGACAGGATCCTGTGTAAATCTCAAGACCCCTTTGGCTGCTACAGGACAATAGATGACAAACAGACACCAGAACATTAGCTATGAGACTACTGCAGCAGTCCAGGCCTGGATCAGGGAGGACAGTGGAGAAGGTTCAGGAATGTTCTGGAGGTTAATAACGGCTCAGGACAACCACAACCATCCTTTCACATTGGGTGGTCTCTGGCTTTCAGAATTCCTTCACTGGACTGTCACAGCAAACCTGGGGCAGATATAACTGGTCACACAAAAGGAGACAGAGGCCAAGAATGATGACGTGATTGTGCCCAGGTCATGCTGCCAGGGTGCCCGGGTGCTGGAGTTGGGAATGAAATGCAGGACTTTGGATGCCCTTCCCTGTGGCCCCCACTGGTGGAGGGACAGGGCAGGAGGGACTGCCCCAGGGAACAAGAGCACAGGCACTCCAGTGCATCCTTCAAAAACCCCAGAAGGAGCCGGGTGCGGTGGCGCACGCCTATAATCCCACCAGCTTGGGAGGCAGAGGCGGGAGGATCGCAAGTTCGAGACCAGAGGCAGTCTGTGTAATTTAGCCAGACCCTGTCTCAAAAAGTAAAAAAATGGGCTGGGGGTGCAGCTCAGTGGTCTAGCACTTGCAGAGCATGCAGGCCCGAGGCCCTGGGTTCAACCCCCAGTACTGCAAAAAACAAACAAACAAAAAACCCAGAAGGGTCCCTCCCTTGACCATCCCAGCCACCCTCGGACGCCTGCTCAATAAACAGTTGCTGGCTGACCCTGGCACTTCAGAAATGCGAGCCAACCAGAAGACACAGCTATTGGTCTCAGAGAACCAGATATCCTGTTCCCTTTCAGAGTCACAGCGTGAACGGGACAGGAAGAACTGGCGTGGAGGGAACGGGAGGTGACAATCTTGACAGTCTTGGATTTCTTCTAAAAACCTGAGCCACCTCTCACCTGGAAGGACTGTCATGACAATTAATGAGACTGTGGGCGAGAGCACGATACAAGAGTTAGCCAGAGTTAGGATCTCCAGACAGATAAGAAAAGAACTGGGCCAGGGAATGTGGCTTAGTGGTAGAGCGCTTGCCTAACGTGTGTGAAGAAGCCCTGGGATCCAGCCTGTTGTTGTTAGGTGTCATCGGCAACCCTCACAAGGTTTTCTTTTTCTTTTCTTCTTCTTCTTCTTCTTCTTTTTTTTTTTTTTTTTTTTTTTGGTACTGGGGGCCTGGCGCTTGCATGCTTTGCAAGTGCTGTACCACTGAGCTGCACTCTCAGCTCATTTTTTTTTTACTTTTTGAGACAGGGTCTCGCTACATTACACAAGCTGCCTCTGGTCTCATACTTGTGATCTTCCTGCCTCTGCCTCTCAAATCTCTGAGATTACAGGTATGCACCACCATGCCCGGCCCTTCATAGGGTTTTCAACGGCTGATCGTTTTGGGATTGCCTCGGGAGCAGATTGCCACGTCTTTCTCGCATATTTGCGGTGCTGGGAATTGAACTCAGGACCTCAGAGGCTGCAGAGTAGTGCTCTACCAACTGAGTTAAATCTCAGCCCCTGGGATCCATCCTTGTTGTTGTTGTTAGGTGCCGTCGAGTCGAGTCCGACTCATAGCGACCCTCATAGGGTTTTCAATGGCTGACTTGTTTCGGGATTGCCTTGGGAGTGGCTTGCCATGTCCTTCTCCCAGGGATCCATCCTAGTACCATGAAAAAGAAAAAGAAGAGATTCTTAGAGATCAGAAGTAAAGTGATGGCCTCTCCTGCATGGCAGTTAAGACCTTGGTCCAGCAGGCCTGGTTCCCCCTGACTTCCTGCTCTCCCACAGCTGTGTGATCCTGGACATGCTCCTTAAGCTCTCTGAGCCTCAGTCTCTTCATCTGCAAAATGGGGATGATAATAACTGTTCCTGCCTCACAAGGTTGTCAAGCAGATCGGTTAAGAGAAAGCACAGAGTGACAAGCACTGTACTGACACACAGCGGCATTAAACATACAGTAGCTGCTGTCAGGATTGCCATCGGGTCTCAGCCTCTGACACAGGGGTCAGGAACTGCTGCTGAACTGCAGTGGAGTAGATGGTTCTGAAGCGGAGAAGCGGGGGTGCTGAAGGCAAAAATGGTGCATTTCCTCCCCGAGGGCCCCACAGCCTGCTTGGGAAACAGCGCTGAGAAACACCTGCAGAAGCCCTTGTGGTCCTTGCAATGAAACAGACTCACCAAGAGAAACAAATAACGTGTGGAAGAGTGCCGGGACTGGCGCTGACAGGCAAAGTAAAAGGAGCCCATTTGCTATGGGCCATTAACCCCCCGCATGATGGAAGGAGCTGGCTTCTGTGCAGCCTCTCGGGACTGACGTGGTAGTCCCGCCTGGGCTGCGGACTGCGCTGACCATTCCATCTTCTGCAGTCTCTCCTCGCCCTCCCTGCTCCCGTATTGGAGCCCCACTGCCTGGCTTGCTTTGCACCTCGGCCACTTACACAACGACATCAGCTAATCTCTCTGTGCAACATTTCTCTTATCAGTAACATGCGGTAATTATGTTGCCTTCCTAGAGGACTGTTATGGGAACAACTGGGTCTGGCCCCTGGGGAATTGCTGGGTGGTGTTTGTTAAATTGGGAAGAATTAAAAAACCCCTCGAGCTTCTTTCATCTGAGTTCCCAGTCCTGACCTCCAGGCATGGGTTACTATCAAGCAGCCCATCTCAAGGCTCATTTTCAGAACCCTGACGGGAAAGCGAGGCCCAGAGAACCCAAGGGTCTACAGTGGCAGAGCCTGACTTGAATTGAAGTTCATATCTGCCTTTTGTATTGTGACCACAGCAAGTGACCTGTTCCTTGTTGACATATGCCTGCCTTTGTCCTTCTCTGTCTGTGCTGGGGACACCCCCTCTGGCCTTTCTTATCCTATCTTCTACACATTCAGATGGCCGTCTTCTAGGAAGACCTTCCCCCTCAGGCAAAACAAGCCTTCCTCCTCCACACTGGGGCACAATTCACTTTGACAACATAAGAGCTCCTCCCAGTGCGTCCGCTGGGGCTACAGGCTGAGGGAGAATCAGACCCAATTCTTCCTGGGAAGCTCAGGTTTAATCATCGATATCCATCTGTGCCCAAGCTCCAGGCTCCTGCAGGGTGGCGAGCCAGGTCCCCAGCAGCTACTAAAGAACCGAACTTACTCAGGTCTCCACAGGCAGGGGCACCCTTCTCCGATCACTCTGGCTTCTCCACGGGGCCAGCCCTGCCGTGCCCTGGGAACACAGAAATAGTTCAGTAGAACTTGCTAGCCTTGCGGAGCCTGCTGACCTTTCAGTGTGAGCCCTTAGCCCTGCTGCCTTTGCCCATTCAGACCATCCCAGGCCCTGTTCTTGTCTCTATGTCTGAGATGAAGATGGCTGCAGGGGACAGGAGCACACTTAAGAGTCATGAAGGCCTGGGTTCACATCCAGCAGGGTAACCTGGAGAGGGCCATATGAGTCCTGCATTCCTCAATTTCTTCAGGGAAATAGAGACAAAAATGCCCACCTCTCAGAATCTATAGTAAGAATTAGAAGATAAGTCAACCTCCCAGCCCAGACGCAATAATGGCTACCCTAGGACTTCTTTCCCTTTGCTCCATCCTGGCCAACCCTCTCCATTTGCTCAAGCTCTCTCCTCTCCACACTCCGAGTACACTGTTCCCAGAGTTGTTTCTTGTTTTCTCATTAGCTCACTGGACTTAACATTCTTTTCCCAGCCAAATTATAAGTGACTCAATCTTAGACCTGCCCCACAGCAATTCCCCAGAGGTGCCTGAAAAGTAATTTAGGAGCTGGGTGCTGTGGGACACACCTGCAATCACAGCAACATGGCAGGTGGAGGCAGAAGGACTGTGAGTTTGAGGCCAGAGGCAGCCTGCGCAATTTAGCAAGACCATGTCTCAAGATAAAAGAGTAAGTCGGGGATGGTGGCGCACACCTGTAATCCCAGGGGCTTGGGAGGCGGAAGAAGGAGGATCACAAGTTCTAGACCAGAGGCAGTCTTCATAATTCAGCGAGACCCTGTCTCAAAAAGTTAAAAAAAAAAAAAGGGTTGGGGTGCAGCTCAGTGGTCCAGCACTTGCAAAGCATGCAATCGCGAGGCCCTGGGTTCAACCCCTAGTATCACAAAAAAATAAAAAATAAAAAATAAAAAAAATAAAAGAGTAAGTCGGGATGGTGGCGCACACTTGTAATCCCAGCAGTTTGGGAGGTGGAAGCAGGAGAATTGCAAATTCGAGGCCAGAGGCAGCCTGTGTAATTTGTTGAGACCTTGTCTCAGGACAAAAAGTTAAAAATGGGCTGGGGGTGCATCCCCAGTGGTAGAGCACTTGCAAAGTATGTGCAAGGCCCTAGGCTCAATCCCCTAGAGCCTCCCCAAAAGAAAAGATAAAAGTAAAGAATAGGCTAGGGGTGTGGCTCAGTGGTAGAACACTTGCAAAGTATGCATGAGGCCCTGGATTCAGCCCCCAAGTACCACAAAAAAATAAAATAAAAGAAAGAAAGAAAGAAAAAGAAAGAAAGTAGCTTACCAGGGCTCTGATAAAGGGTGAAGATTTGGAGTAAGAAAAAATAGATGGGAATCCTAGCTCTGCTGTGTGAATTTCCAGTAAGGCACCCAACTCTAAGCGTCACATTTCTCATCTGGGAAGTAAGGATTGAAAAATGTCTACCTGATATAATTGCTATGAAGCACAGATGAACCAACATATGTGAAAGCCCTTTTGTCATAAACTAAAAAGTGCTGTAGATAGATAAGATAGAGATAGAGATTTTTCTTGAGAAGTAGTTTTGCTACGCAGTGGAGGCTGGCTTTGAACTCTTGAGCCTCCTGCCTCTGCGTCCCAAGTGCTAGATCACAGCTGTGGGCCACCAAGCCTGGCCCAAAAAGTACTATTTAAAAGATTATTCTTTTCAGAGTCTCAAAGCCAAGCCTACTGGTGCCTCAACTTTTCTATACCTACGACTCAGCTCATCCCACTGAACTTCTCAGCCTCTGAATAATTCAACTAACCAAATTCTGAACTGTCTAACCTAGACACCTTAGAACCCAGAACCGTCATGAAACACAAACCCCATCCCAGCTCAGGGATCACAAAGGCTCTCTTCCAACCTCAGACCTCCTCCCTCTTGTAGACAGGTTTCTTCTTCCCAGCTCAGGGCACCCCCAGTCTTCAACCTGCTTCAAAACAGAGTTTGGGGCTGGCATCATTTCTAGCTTGCAGCCAGCCCTTGTGGAAGGCTGACGCGGGGAAGAAGACCAGGGAGGGTATGGTTATATGCGTGTGGGGGGGAGTCCTGGTAGTAGAACGAAAGATTCCGCTAGGATTTTGTGTCCAACACAGTTGCTAAATGTACTATAATTATCGCATTTGTGTGAAAATTCAAGGATCTGCATTCTGCTATTTTCATCAGACTGGATGAACTGCAGGGGCTGAGGAAAATGGCAAGAAGTTGGGGTTCCAAGTCTGGTGCCTAGGAACCAAGGTCCCGGATAGCAACCAGAGAAGCCAGGGATTCCTGCTGGCCCTGCTACAGGACCCCTGTCCTCCACTCCAGGCCCAGCTCGCTTCTCTCCCCCCACAAGATTCACATTTGTGGCACCAGCCCCCTCCCTCCCGTCATCCCCATTAATGCCCTGACAGCACCACAGCCATCCTGTTCGTCACAGTGAATTGTTTCTACATGATCCCCCCCCCACACACACACCCCGGGAAAACTGCTTTGTCTCTCTGAAGGACCACCAAACCAGGCCCCTTACAAACACAGGGACCAGACAGAGATTAGGGGGGAAAGGAAGACAGAGCAGGGCCCAGAGAGGCCCCCAGCCCATCTGAGGTGTCCATGACCCCAGCCCCACCAGGGCGCCCTTGCTCCCAGGCTTCTGAGTCACCCCCGCCCCCCGCCCCCTGCACATCGCCAGGCCTGACTGGCCACCCGCAGACCTCCGAGCTCAGTGACCAACCGCCGCGACCGGAAACTCCCTCCTGCCCGGCGGGCCCAGACCGCGCCCCCCTTTCCTGTCGCCCCCTCCCCCAGGCCGGGCCGCAGGCCCCGGATCCCCGGGCTCGAGTGGCCGCCGCAGCCGACAGGGGCGGCCCATGGGCGGCCGCGGTCCCCGGCCCTGGCCACGGCCCCTCCAAATCCAGGCTCTGCGGAGCCCAGGCGGACACAAAAGGGGGGAAAAGAAGGCCGCCGGCCAGCCCTGGGCCCCCCCGGCATCCGCGCGCCCCCGAAGCTCCAGGCCCCGAAAAGAGAGCCCCCCAGAAGGGCATCCCGAGCACGCTCCGGGGGGGGCAGGGGGGCCCCGATCTCCCCAGAGGCAGGTGCCCGGGCCGAACAATAACTTTGAAACTTTGGGACCTGAGGGGGCAGGGAGAGCGATCCCCCCAAAAGAGAGTCCAGAGGGAGGGGGGCCATCGCCTTATTGTCGCACAGTCCCCGCTGCAGGGGGACCGCGCGCGGGGCCGGCCTGGCCGGGCTTCCCGATCTCCTTCCCTCCCCGCCCCTCCCCGGCCCGGGCGCCCCAGCCTCGCGCGCCGCCGCCCGGGACCCGGGGCCCCCGCTCTGCGCCCGGGTTCGGGCCGCGCCGAGCACTCACCTCGGCCGGGCTGCGCTCCCCGCGGGCCTGCGCCGCGCCCGATAAATGGTATGCTATGACTAGAGGTATGATTACGTTATTATTATTAGTAATAATAAGAGTAAGTGCTATTTAATTACGGGCGGCCGCATCCTGCTCCCGGCGCCGCCGCCCCGGCAGCTCCGGCCACGCGGCTCCGGAGCTTTACTTTCATTTCCAGCCCCTCGGCCGGCCGCGCGCGGCTGCACCCGCTGCAGGCTCCGTCTCCCCGCGGCTCTGCCTCCTCGGGTCCTAGAGAGCTCGGCTCCGCGCCTGGTCGCGCCCGGGGTGGGCGGCGCGGGCTGCGCACCTGGGGAGGAGCGGGCTGGGGAAGGGGGAGTCGGGGAGCCCCCCACCCCGCCTCCCCGGTGGCAAGCTCATGCCTGGAATTCACCTTTATTTTTCTTTTCAAAAGCGCCCTTCCTTTGACGGGCTTTGCGTGTGCGGCAGTTTTGCATTTCTGGGCTGGTGCTGGACAAACCATGCGCCTCCGCCCTTTCCCATCCGGGCGAAAAGCCCCTGGTTCCCCAAGTGTTTTCAGGGATGGCTCCCCCAAACTCGTGAATGCCTTGTGCCCTTTTTGAGGATGAGGACTGGAGACTCGAGAGGAATCAGGAGGGCGTTTGGCTAGGGTTTTAGGTATGAGAGGTGAAAGGAAAAAAAAAAAATTCCTTGACACTTGTTCAAGAAGGCTGTTGTTGTTGTTGTTGTTAGGTGCTGTCGAGTCTGTATCCGACTCATAGCGACCCTGCGTACAACAGGAAGGCTAAGCAGACTTTATTCAAGGGAGGCCGTCCTAGTGGGTAGAGGGACCACTGCAATGGGGTTTTGCAGTAGCAAAGAGATATTGGGCTCGACCCCGAATGTAGCATAGGCGATTGGGGATTTATGGCCAAGGACCAAGTTGGGAGTCAGTGGTTAGAAAATTAGTAGGGAAACATGAGGGGCCAGAGGTGACGCTGGCTAACTGTATCTGAAAGGATTCTTGCTGAAGACAGGCCAGGGGAGTCAGACCTCACCACGGGGGAGAGTGGAGAATGAGGACCCAGAATAGACATGGATGGTGGTCAGACATGGAGAGAATGGGAGATTCTAGCTAAACCAACTTAGCGGGATTCTTGCTAAAACTGGACAATGCAGAGATAAAAACAGGCAGGTCCAGGAGTTCAGGCCTCCTAGTTGAAAATTTCAGGGGAGCTTAAGTAGAATTCTATCAAGGAAAGCCTCTTTGTCAGAGATCTTTCCAGAAAGGATTTGAGTCTGCTTAGAGGACCCACGGAGGTAAGGGGATCAGACAGACCAGCTGTTAGCATCCATGGCATTTCCTCATAGCTACTGATGGTGAGGCTGGATTTGAATCCAGGGCTTCTGATTCCAGATAGTACTCATTCCACACAGCCCCTGCCTACCATGTTGATTCCTGGAGGACCCACATTGCAGTGAGAGTTCTCTCAAATTTTCCTCTCTCCCTTTCTTCATTTTATGCGCACGCATGCATGTATATATACTGTATTTAATTTATTGCAGATCAGCTGTGAACCTGGCAAACTTCATCTTTACAAGTGTTACCGCTTCCACAAACATTTATGCCAGACATAATCTTTGGAACCAGGGATACAATGGTGAGGCGCATTTTAAATATTTAAGTACACTGTGAAAGGCACCAGGAGGGACAAGAACATGGGGCTTTTTATTATTATAATAATTATTATTATTTAATTCTCATAATAATCCTGGAACATTGGTTTTACCATGCCCATTTCACACATGGGGCTGGGAGTTAGCTCAGTTGGTAGAGTGCTGCGCTGCAGTTTCTGAGGTCCGGAGTTCAATTCCCAGCACTGCAAAATGGGAGAAGTGCCTGGCAATCCACTCCCAAGGCAATCCCGAAACCGCCATTGAAAACCCTATGAGGGTCGCTATGAGTTGGGTACTGACTCAACGGCATCTAAGAACAACAACATTTCACAGATGGGCAACTAAAGCCCAGAGATTAAGTTGCTTGTCCAGGGAGGCAGTTATGATACCAGGGTTTGTGTGTCTTATCTGGCTTCTGACACTTCCACTGCCTCTGTGTTTGTTTGTTTGTTTGTTTTTGTGGTACTAGGGGTTGAACCCAGGGCCTCACAAATGCTTTTGCAAGTGCTCTCACTTGAGCTGCACCCTCCTAGTCCATTTTGCACTTTTCATTTTGAATCAGGGCCCCTCTAAATTGCACAGGCTGCCTCTGGCCTTAAACTCACCATCCTCCTACCTCTGCCTCCCAGTTGGTGAAACTACAGGCTTGTGTCACTGCTCCTGGCCACTGCCTTTGCTTTGAGGGGGAGTTGGAAGGGGAACACAATGCACCTGGGCTTTCAGAAGTTCTTAAACCCTTCCCTCTATGGCTGCCTGCTCCCTCCTGACTACTCTGAGATTAGCAAACAAAAAGCTATCGCTGTCACCTGCCATAGACTCAAGACCATGGGCTCAAGGCAGTGACAGGCTGAGCCTGCTGATTTAGGGTGGGCTGGGGGATGCAGTGGGATGTCATTTATTATTTATTTATTTAATTTTGCTGTACTAGGGGTTGAACCCAGGGCCTCTCACTTGCATGCTCTGCAAGTGCTGGACCACTGAGCTGCACCCCCAGCCCATTTTTTTTTTTTTACTTTTTGAGACAGGGTCTCGCTAAGTTATGCAGACTGCTTCTGGTCTCCAACTTATGATCCTCCTGCCTCCGCCTCCCAAACCGCTGGGATTACAGGCCTATGCCACAGCGCCCTGCTGGGATGTCATTTAGATAGCATCAGGAAGACCAAGGTCCCTCACTCTGCCACTTGCTGGCTGTGTGCCCTTGGGCAATCTTGCAACATCAGTTCCCTCATTTGCAAAATTAGGATAAGAAACTGAATCAACATAAAGTTTGATTCCAACAAATAAACAAACAATTTAAAAAACCAAAAAAGAAAAGTTTGTCTCAAGGATTACAATGGAATCATGCCTTTTAAGCATGTAGTAGGTTACTAGCCCTCAATAAGGGCTGAATAAATGTTAGTTCCCACACCTCGTGTGCAGTTTACAGCAAAGCACCTGACAATTTACCCCATTAGGCACCATTTTTAATAGCATGCTCATTTTGTGGATGAGGATACTAAAGCCAGGTCAATGACCACATCTTTCCTCAATCAACTAGCCAGTCAATGGCCTGGAGAGTCTGCCTTGCCAGGTTGCAGGTGAAATACCATATATCCTTCAGAAAGGATGTCTCTCATTTTAGGGGGATTCAGCTGAGTGCCGGCCCCCATGTCTTCAGTATGGCATCAACTTGTTAAACTGTTTGGGCTGCCTGAGATGGTAAAAGGGGCTTTTATTACAAGATCCCAACCAGAGGTGAGGGTGCTTTGGAGAACAGAACCAGGAGGCTGGTACCAATAGGTCATTTTCTGGGAAGCCCCCATGTTGTTGGACCACAGGGCTTTATGTTCTTACATTAAGGCCGAAATAGCAGTACCAGCTGCCACTTGTTCGTTATGAGCCAAAGACTTTGCATAAGTTTATTCTCTTACCCTGTCAAAAACCCTGCAAGTTGGGATTGTTTTTAACCATTTTCAGGTAAGGAATAGACATACAACAGTTAAGTGACTTGGTCAAGGTCACCCATCTAAGGAAGTGGCAGAGGCAAGATTCAGTCCTAAACTGTAAGGCATGACCACTGACCATGATGTGGACATCCGAAATCTGAATGTGTCACTATTACCCCCAAGGGCTTGCCACATGGGAGAGTCATTGTTGTTGTTGTTAGGTGCCATCGAGTCGGTATCCAACTCATAGCGACCCTCATAGGGTTTTCAATGGCTGACTGTTTTGGGATTGCCTTGGGAGTGGATTGCCAGGTCTTTCCCCCATTTTTGTGGGGCTTGGAATTGAACTCGGGACCTCAGAGACTGCAGTGCAGCACTCTACCAACTGAGCTAAATCCCAGCCCGGGAGAGTCATTGGAGAATAGAAATCCAAGGCACGCTCGGCGAGGTGGCGCACGCCTGTAATCCTAGCTGCTTGGGAGGCAGAGGCAGGACAATTGCAACTTCAAGACCAGAGGCAGTCTGCGTAACTTAGTGAGACCCTATCTCAAAAAGTAAAAAAATAGGCTGGGGATGCAGCTCAGTGTTCCAGCACTTGCAGAGCATGCAGGTGCGAGACCCTGGGTTCAACCCCCAGTACCACCAAAAAAAAAAAAAAAAAAAAGAAAGAAATCCAAGGCTCATGCTCCTGACTTTGAGGAACTGAGAGATACATCACTCACATACCCATTCTTCAGTGAGCACCTTCTGCGCCAGGCTGAGGCCTTATTATCTCCTCAAGGAGCCTGAGTGCGTGGCAGCCATGTGAACTGTTCATTTACTCCTTCAACAAGTATTCGTTGTCAGGCCCCATGTCCTCACAGCTCCAGCACAGTCCAAGGCCCTAGCCCTCCACCAAGGGGTCTCAACTTGGTGGCATTTTGGGAGATGCCCTGAATGTACGCAGGACTTTAGGTTTGGAGTCCTTTTTCCTCCTCTATAAACTGGGAGTGCTGTGATTGAATATTTGTGCTCTGCCACAGTCCATATGTTGAAAGCCTCATCCCCGATGTGATGGTATTAGGAGTTGGGGTCTTTGGGAGGTAACTTTGTCATGAGGGTGGAGTCCTCATGAATGAGGTTAGGGCCCTTATGGAAAGAGACGCCAGAGAGATGATTCCCAACCCCTGCCAGGTGAGAATACAGTAAGAAAGTAGCCATCTATTAACCAGGAAGGGGGCTCTCACCAAGGACTAGACCATGCTGGACTTCCTCCAGATCTGTGAAAAATAAATTGCTGTTGCTTACTACCCCCCAGCTTAGGGTATTTGTTATAGCCTCCTGAGCTAAGACAGGGAATAGTAAGAATATAGTCATGTGTCACTAAATGGTGGGGAGAGATTTTGAGAAACGTGTTGTTAGGTGATTTTGTTGTTGTGTGGATATTGTTGTTGTTGTTAGGTGCTGTCGAGTAGGTATCTGACTCATAGCAACCCTATGTACAACAGGTGAAACACTATTGTCAGTGGTTCTCTGCTGTTCATAGGGTTTTCAATGGCAGAGTGATTTTTGGGAGTGGGTTGCCAGGTTCATCTCCCAAGCCTACAGCACCTGGTGTTCCCAGGCGGTCTCCCATCCAGTACTAACCAGGCCCGTCCCTGCTTAGCTTCTGAGATCTGATGGAATTGGATGCCACAGGGCTATGGCTGCAGGCGTGGATGTTATAAAGTATACTTATACAAACTTAAATGGTATACCCTACTATTGTTGTTGTTAGGTGCTGTCAAGTCGGTATCCGACTCATAGCGACCCTCATAGGGTTTTCAATGGCTGACTGTTTTGGGATTTCCTTGGGAGTGAATTGCCAGGCGCTTCTCCCATTTTTGCGGTGCTGGGAATCAAACTTGGGACCTCAGAGACTGCAGCGCAGCGCTCTACCAACTGAGCTAAATGCCAGCCCCCATACCCTACTATATACCTAGGTTACATGGCATATACCATTGTGTGACCAAAACCTCATTATAGGGTGTATGACTCGTTATGTGTCTGTGTGACTGGGCCATGCGTTGTCTAGATAGTTGGGAAACAAATGATGCCAAACATTATTTTGGATATTTCTATGAAGACTTTTTTAGATGAGCTTGACATTTAAATCTATATACTAAGTAAAGCAAATTTCACTCTACAGGTAGATGGGTCTCATCCAACTGGTAGGAGGTCTAAATAGTACAAAAAGGCTAATTACCCCTTAATAAAAGGGAATTCCTCCTCTCTCACTGCCTTCAAGCTGGGACATTGATTTTTTTTTCCAGTCTTTGGAATCAAACTGAAATATTAGCTCTTTTTTGAGCCTGCCAACCTTCAGACTAGAGCAACACGATTGGCTCATTGGGTTCCTGGCTCGCTGAGTGCAGATCTTAGGACTTGTCAGGGGGCTGGGGTGGGAGTGTAGCTCTGTGGTAGAACACTTGCCTAACCCAGGCAATGCACTGGGTTTGATGCCCAGCACTGGGGACCCGGGGGAAGGACTTGTCAGTCTCTGTAATCACATGCGCCAATTCCATGTAAACAAATCTCTGGGGTGCTGGGATGTGGCTCAGCTATACAACTCTTACCTCGCATGCATATAGCCCTGAGTTCAATCCCCAGCACCACAAAAAGCAAACACACAAATCTATTGATCTATCTGTATTGTTGTTGTTGTTAGGTGCCATCAAGTCGTATCCGACTCATAGGGAGCCTCATAGGGATTTCAATGGCTGATTGTTTCAGGATTGCCTCGGGAGTGGGTTGCCACATCCTTTTCCCTTTTTTTGTGGTGCTGGGAATCCAACTCGAGACCTCAGAGACTGCAGAGGGGCGCTCTACCAACTGAGCTAAATCCCAGCCCCCTATCTGTATTAGTCAGGTGAAAACCCCATCCAAACAAACGTATGGGGGAAGAGGCTTATTGGGAGCTCACAGTTAAGAGAATCAGTCCATCATGGCAGCTGAGAGGCATGGCGGCAGGGAAAGCATGGCAGTGGCAGTAGCAGGGCCTGGGTCAGATGACTTCACTACATGGCGGAACAGGAACAGAGGGTGACCAGGGATGTGGGTCTGGGGTTAAAACCTCCAAAAGCCCTGCTTTGGGAGCTACTTCCGCCAAAGGCCCACCTCTCAAGGTCCTACAATTTCCCAGGACAATGCCACCAGCTGAGGACCAAACAGCATGATCTCTGGGGTACAATTTAGGTCCAGACCAAACCGTAGCACTATTCTATCGGTCCTTTTACACTGAAGAAACCTCACATGGGGTTACTGTGAGGATTAGATGAGCTGTTACATGTCAAGCATTTAAAAGCTGTTGATTTAAAAACAAACTTAAAAATACATTCTCTGGTTGGGTGCAGTGGCGCACACCTGTAATCCCAGCAGCTCAGGAGGCGGAGGCAGGAGGATCACAAGTTCGAGACCAAAGGCAGTCTGCGTAATTTAGTAAGACCCTGTCTCAAAAAAAAGTACAAAAATGGGTTGAGGGTGCAGCGCAGTGGTACAGCACTTGCAAAGCATGCAAGTGAGAGGCCCTGGGTTCAACCTCCAGTACTGCAAAACAAACAAATAAGCAAAAAAAGATTCTCTGGGACACAGTCCGTAGAATTCAGAGGCTCAACAATGAAGGTAAGAAGGAGAGGATCCATGAGCCCCAAGCATGAGATAGACTACTCACGGAAAACAGCAATACCAGAGATGAAATGCAAGCAAGAAAACATGGTCTTGTTTGTCTTCAGTATGTTGTTATGAAAATATTTATTCTAGTACTTGGGAGGCTGAAGCAGGAGGATCACCAGTTTGGGGCCAGCCTGGAGTATATAGCAAGACCCTTTCTTCAAAAAACAAAAAACAAAACAAGACAAAAAACCAGAGAATATTCAAATATACAGAAATTGAAAGCACTGCATAGTGAACACCCATATATCCAAGATTATTTTAGTGCTGTTAATGTTTTGTTATATTTGCTTTATCCCATATTCATCCAACCATCCATCCATCATCCATCCATTCATCCACATAACATTTTTGCTATGAAACAAAGAAAACAAGTGATATTTAGTCTTCCTCTTTATGCTCTTTAGGGCTGGGATTTAGCTCAGTTGGTAGAGCACTGCGCTGCAGTCTCTGAGGTCCCAAGTTCAATTCCCAGCACCGCAAAAGTGGGAGAAGGACCTGGCAATCCACTCCCAAGGCAATCCCGAAACAGTCAGCCATTGAAACCCTATGAGGGTCACTATGAGTCGGATACCGACTTGACGGCACCTAACAACAACAACTTTAAGCTCTTTAGCATTTATATTAATTTTTAAAAATCATATCAATTTTTTGTTTGTTATTTTTGTTTTTGTGGTCCTGGGGGTCGAACCCAGGGACTTTCACCATGCTAGGCAAGCACTCCCTGAGACCTAGTTTTTATTTTAGGAAAACAATAAAACCATTTCCATCTTGGAATAAAACAATTATTAAAAGAGAGAGTAATCTGCTAAAAGCATTGGGTACCAGGAAACAGTAGCGCAGAGTGTGTTCCCCTTTGTGGACGCCACCCTTTTCTATGTCATTCATGACTGACTGGATTCTCGGGAGCTAGAGCATTGCCTGTTCCCAGGCACATGTTTGATATCTGTTTGTGGAATGAATGAATGATCTTAATTACAGGTTTTCCTCTCCCCAGTATTAGGAGTTGAACCCAGGGCCTCGTGCATGCTAGGTGATTACTCTACCACTGAGCTGTTACCCCCAACCCCTTTTTATTTTTTACTTGAGACAGGGTGTTGCTAAGTTGTGTCGGCCTCCCTGGCCTTGAACTTGCTATCCTGCCCCAGTTTCCCAAGTCACTAGGATTACAGATGTGCACCACATCTGCCCAACCTTAATAACAGTTATTTATCGAGGTTAAAAAATAAGTATTTTCTTATCTGGAGCCATGGGTTTAGAAGGGGGTAAGGTCTGAGTGCCCTTCACAGATGATGTAGCTGCCCCCTCCCAGGAGAGGCGAAGAGGTGACCGTGGTGGAGGCTCTTTGCCATGCTGCTGCTGAGCTGACCCCTGTCCCGGCAGGGCCCCAGGCCAGCGTCAGGTCTGGGCTTGGGAATTTCTCTCCA
>VMDO01025107.1:0-28721 GCA_007922755.1 Pedetes capensis | reverse complement strand
TTAGATGGATGATATCAAAATCAACAAACTCAAACTTATGCTATACAGTAAAAGAAGGGTTCTGAGGAAAACTTAACAGCATGTATATTAAAATTTCCAATTGATAATCTAAATTTCTGTCTTAAAAACAACAAAAAGAAGAGTAATCTGAACCCAAGTTAAGCAGAGGCAAGGAAATATTAAGAATTGAGTGGTAACAAAAGAAACATTTAAAGGAATAACTACAGTGAATAATGATGGTTCTATAAAAAGACCAATAAGATTATCAAATCTTTAGTTAGACTGTCTAGGAAAAAAAGAAAGAGGACTCAAATTACTAATCTCAGTAATGAGAAAGAGACATTTCTAATAATTTTACAGAAATAAAAAAGTATTATAAGACAATACTATGAAAAATTGTAGGTCAACAGATTAGATAACCTAGACAAAATGGGTAAATTCCTAGAAACAAACTACAAAAACTGACTCAGAAAGAAATATATTAAATGAACAGAGGTGAAAACAAGTAAAAAGATTGAGTTAGTTGTCACAAATTTTCAAAGAAAAGCTGATAACCAGATGGCTTCATTGATGAATCAAATATTAAATCTAATAGAAAGTCTTCCAAAAAAATAGAAAAGGAGAGAGCACTTCATAATTCATTTTATGAGGCCAAAATTACCCTGATACTAAATACACAATATGCTATCAAATAGATCCCAGGACATAACAGAAAGTCAATACACCACCATCAGTGGATTTTATCCCAGGAATTCAATATATGAAAACCAATATAATATTCCACATTAATATAAAAACAAAAACCCATGATCATCTCAATAGACACAGAAGAAGCATTTGACACAATCCAATACCACTTCCCGATGAAAGCACACAACCAATTAGAAATAGAAGGAATTTCCTTAACCTAATCAAAGACATCTTTGAAAACCCAACAGCTTCCATCATATTCAATGTCCAACTACTGAAATCTTTCCTCTAAGATCAGGGAAAAAGTCAAAGATGTCTGCTCTCAATACTTCTATTCAATATTGTATTGGAAATTCTAGCGAGGGAAATTATAATGCAAAAGAAATTAAAAGCATTTAGATTGGAAAAGAAGTATAACTATCTCTATTCATATATAACATTATATATAAAAAATTCAGAGTAATCCACCGAGAAAGCTATTAGACTCATTCCAAACAAAGGAAATGTAAGACTTATACACTGAAAACTATAAAACTCTATTGCAAGAAATTAAAGATACCTAATTAAAGATACCTAAGTGAATGGAGGGCTGGGATTTAGCTCAGTTGGTAGAGCGCTGTGCTGCAGTCTCTGAGGTCCTGAGTTCAATTCCCAGCACTGCACAAATGGGAGAAGGACCTGGCAATCCACTCCCAAGGCAATCCCGAAACAGTCAGCCATTGAAAACCCTATGAGGGTCGCTATGAGTCGGATACCGACTTGACGGCACCTAACAACAACAAGTGAATGGAAAGACATCCTCAATTTGCAAATTGAATGACCAAATATTATTAAGATAGCAACTCTGCCCAAGTTGACTGTGGATTCAGTACAATAACTACCAAGTCTCTAACTGCTTTTTTTCTCAGAAATGGACAAGATGATTCTATAATTCATATGAGAATGCAAGAATTATGAATAGCCAAAACAATCTTGAAAGGGAAGAAAAGTTGTATTATATCCACTTCCCAGTTTCAAACAACATAAACCTCTAGTGTTACTACCATGAGGTTCGACATAAAAAGAAGTAGGACAGAATTGAGACTCGAAAAATAAATCCATACATATATGCTGAATTATTTCTTAATAATGACACCAAAGCCACTCTACAGGAGAAAGAGTGTGTTCAACAATTGGTACTGGGACAATTGTCAAAGCAAATGAATGAATTTGGACTTTCACTTCACAGGATATACACGATTAAGTCAAAATACATTGAAGACTTAAATGTAAAAGCTAAAACTGCAAACTCTTAGAAGAAGACATAGACTTAAGTCTTCACAATGTTGTATCAGGAAATGGATTGGTATAAATATTTGTGACCTTGGATTAGCCAATAGTTTCATAGAGATGACACCAAAAGTAAAATTGACATAACAAAAGAGGTCAGGGTCTATCCAAATTTAAAACTTCTGTAATTAAAAAGACACCATTAAGAAAATGAGACTAGGTGGATGTGTTGGCACATGCCTCTAATCCCAGCACTCATGAAGTTGAGGCAGGAGGATCATGAGTTTGAGGCCAGCCTAGGCTACATCATAAGACCCTATCTCAAAAAGCCCCAGAGGGAAGGGAGAAAGAGAAAGAAAGAGAGAGTGAGTGAGAGAGAATATTTACAAATCATACATCTGACAAGGGTGTAATTTCCAAAATATAGAAATAACTTTTAAAAAATCAACAACAAAAAGATATAATCACAAATCAAAATATGGTCAAAATATTTGAATAGATATTTCTCCCAAAAAATATACAAGCCACTAATAAGATCATGAAGAGATGTCTAACATCATTAATTATCAGGGAAATGCAAATGAAAACCAGAATGATGTACTACTTTATAGCCAGTTGGATACCTATAACAAAATATAGAAATCAGAGAATAAGAAGTATTGATGAGAAGGTAGAAAAATTGAGAACTTCATACACTCTTGGTAAGGATGTAAAACTGTGCAGCCACTGTTTAAAACAGTTTGGCAGTTCTTATAAAATTAAACATACAGTTACTGTGTGATCTGGCAATTCCATAGTTCAGTTTACATCCAAGAAAACTGAAAGTATGTGTTCACACAAAAACTTGTTCCTGAATGTTAATAGTGACATTATTTATAATAGCTAAAAAGCAGAAACAACACAAATGCCCATCGTATTAGTTATTTTTCTTGTCATTGTGGCAAAACACCTGCAGAAAGCACTAAAGGGAGGAAAATTTTATGTTCTCTTACAGTTTCAGTTGCCTGTAGCCATACCATTGTGGCGTCTGAGCCCGTCAAATCTTGGAAGCTAAGTAGGGTCGGGCCTGGCTAAGTACTTGGATAAAAGACTGCCTGGGAACACCAGGTGTTGTAGGCTTGAGAGAAGGACCCAGCAATCCACTCCCAAAAATCAATCACCTATTGAAAACCCTATGAATAGCAGAGAAGCACTGACAGTACTGTTTCGTCTGTTGTACATAGGGTCACTATGAGTTGGATACTGACTCAACAGCACCTAACAACAACAATAACAACACAGTTTCAGAGGATTCAGTACATGCTTGGCCCCATTCTCTTGGGCAGAACATCATAATGGCAGGAGTGTGTGACAGGGGAGTTTCTTCACCTCATTACATATAGGAAGTAGAGTGTAAAATAGGAAGAGGCCAAGGACAATATACTTCCAAGGGCCTACCCCCGTGACCTACTCTTTTAAGCTAGGTCCAAACTTTTGGAGTTTTCACAACCTCCCAAAATAGCATGACAAGCTGGGAATCACACATTCAAAACATGAGCCTGTGGGGGATATTTAACATTCAAATTATAACATCCGTCAACTGCAAAATGGATAAGCAAAAGTGGTACATTTGTTCAATGGAGTATAATTCAGCTATAAAAAATGAAACATTGATGCTAGAATGTAGGTCACCCCTCCCCATGTCCAGGGCTGGGCTAGCTCTCCTCCTTTAACAGGGGTCAGGGCCCCACACGGGGCAGGGGAGGACACTGGTGAGTCATGGCGGACAGAGTCAAGGACGGACAGCTTCAGGATGCCTTTGGTACAGGTTTTATTGTACAGCTCAGCTCTCAGGATAGTGGAAGTGTCACAGCTCTTGAGTATTGCAGCTCTGCCTCCAGTGCTAGGTCGGGAGGCTCTTCGTCTTGAGTGGTGTGCTAGGGGCCCTCCGGATGTTCCCCACCCCCCAAGGTTGGCTTCTCTTCCACTGCTGGTCTCCGATGATCTCTGTCTTGGTCTGGCAATGCAGTGGCCTCTGCGGTGGCAGGCAGACCTCTTTTGTTCTGGTGAGCTCGACCTCCACAGTGATGGGGCAGCAGGTCAGTGCGGTGGTACGGCATGGCTCAGATGGCCATGGGGTGGCCTCTGCGATGGCAGGCAGTGTTCTCTCTTGATCTGGCGATGGTGTGGCCCATGTGCGATGGAGTGGTAGAGCAGACAGGCAGCAAGCAACCCCCCAGCAGGAAGCTAGCAACCAGCAGCACTCAGCATCACCATCAGCAGCCACACATGCAGAGCGAGCTTTGTTTACCGTAGTCCTTGCGTAACTGCCTTAACTGCCTCAAGATGACAATCAGGTGAGGCTGGGCTAGGTGCAACCAATTTAGGAGTGACATTCAAATAAACAGTGAAACCAGATGTCACTCCTTGGGCAATCAAGGGGAGATCCTTGATTACCAATCAGGGGGCAAGATGAGGGTTGGATATAGCCAATTAGATAACAGGGGCTCCAAGCAGGCTAAATACGCCCCTATCTCAATCATGCTTCCTCTCTAGCCCCTGGGGCTATCCCATAATATTCCCTACACTGGATCATGAACGAATCTTGAGTATATTACATTATATGAAAGAAGCCAGATACAAAAGGCTACATGTTATATCATTGCATTTATATAAAATGGCCAGAGTTTACAAATCTATATGGATAGAAAGTAGACTAGTGGTTTCCAGGGGAGGAAAGAAGGGGAATTGGAAGTGACTGCTAACTTGTAAGGGATTTCTCTTCAAGGTGCCATAAATGTGTTTGGGGTTAGTGGTAATGGATACACAACATTGTAAATAGACTAAATACTTTGTAGACATTGAAGAGGTAAATTTTGTTATGTGAATCTCAATTAAGATTGTGTGCACTTAAACACAAATCTTGAGATCATCTATAAATTTTCTATGCTCCTACTAAATTTAGCTTTAGGATACAGCTTTGTTGTTGTTGTTGTTAGGTGCTGTCGAGTCAGTATCCAACTCATAGCGACCCTCATATGGTTTTCAATGGCAGACTGTTTCAGGATTGCCTTGGGAGTGGATTGCCAGGTCCTTCTCCCATTTTTGTGTTGCTGGGAATTGAACTCAGGACCTCAGAGACTGCAGCGCAGCGCTCTACCAACTGAGCTCAATCCCAGCCCAGGATACAGCTTTAGAATTCCTATTAAAATTGTAGTAATTAGAGACATTGTGTGAGACAGTGACTAAAACATTGGCATGTGGAAAAGGGGTGTCCCATGGCCTAGGATAGCTGGTTTGAGTCACAGATAAGCTTCCATCATGGGTTATTTTCATCAGACTGAAGGTCAACTTTAGGAGCTATATAGACCTTGGACATGTGTGTCAAAGAAGTGTGGGAAAGCCAGTCAGTTTCATTATTTACTAAGGAACAGCTAACATCTTCAATTCCATGAAAGCACAAGACCCAGATAGACAAACAATAATTATGGAAAATAATCTATAATGAGATGAATGTTAGTAAATGAATTATAAGTAGATTTCTGGTACTGTATATGACAGGAAAAGCAAGAAGAAGTGTTGATAGTCTATTCCTTTTTTTTTTTTTTTTTTTTTTTTTTTTTTTTTTTTTTTTTTTTTTTTTGCAGTACTAGAGGATTGAACCCAGGGCACACCACCACTGGGTTCAACCCCCAGCTCATTTTTTACTTTTTATTTTGAGACAGAATCTTGCTAAGTTATGCAGGCCACCTCTGGCCCTGAACTCGTGATTTTCCTGCCTCAGCCTCCTGAGTTGCTGGAATTACAGGCATGTACCACCACACCTGACTGAAGTTGATAGTCTTGATCTGTAAGGTGCTCTTGTTTTGTGATCATAGTCATACAAAGCATAAGGGATACACCACCAGCTCTGGGCACTTTTTGTATGTCAGACCCTAGGGAATGTGCTTTGGCTTCTGGTTAATATGAGAAAGTATTTTTTCTTATTATATTTTGAGACTTAGTCTAAAAGGCTCAAGAAGAACCAAGATTAGAATACAGGGCTGTCCCCAGTCTTTTCCCCGAACTATCACCATGGGTGCCTATCTGCTGGCCAATTCCATCAGCCTCTCATCAACATTAGGTTGGATTGCTAGTACTGGTTGGAATTCAGACACCAAATGAAAACATTTTTTCTGGGAAACCAGCTGCACTCTGTTCAGTATTGTTGCACAGTTGCATTGGCCTTCAGAGCAGAGCCAATTTCCATGTCAAGGGCAGTTCCTTTTGTGATCAAAAGACAAGCTGAGGCAGAGGTTCACAAAGGTGTGATGAGGACAGATGGATAACAGATTGCTAAGGAAGTGATCAGAATAAATGGAGAAAAGATTGGGGTTGTCCAAGATTTTGCTTTGCTTGGCTCTATAATCAACACCCGTGGAAGCAGCAGTCAAGAAATCAAAAGACGCATTGCCCTAGGAAAAGCTGTGGCAAAAGATCTCTTTAGAGTATTGAAAAGCAAAGATGGCACATTGAAGACGAAGGTGCATCTGACTCATGCCATGGTATTTTTAGTCCCATCATATGGTTTTGAAAGGTGGACATTGAACAAGGGAGACGGGAGAAGAATTGATGCTTTTGAATTATGGTGCTGGAAATGTCTATTGAATGTACGATGGACTGCCAAAAGAACCAACAGGTCTGTTCTAGAAGAAGTTCAACCAGAGTGCTCGTGGAAGCAAGAACGGCTACACTGCATCTTACATATTTTGGACATGTAGTCAAGAGAGATCAACGCCTGGAGAAAGACATTATGTTTGGGAGAGTGGCAGGTCAACAAAAAAAAAGGAAAACCCTCCACCAGATGGATTGACACAGTGTCTGCAACAACGGGCTTAAACATAAATAAGATTCTGGCACAGAATCGGGAAGTGTTTCAATCTGCTGTACATAGGGTCACTATGACTCAGACTCGACTAGACAGCGCCTAACAGCAACAGCAACAACAAGGAAGTGATGTTGGTCCAGGTACTGTGAATGCTGTAAATGAAGAGCAGATCTGGATCTGAGATAGAGAATTCAAGAATAGAATTTCTAGGCTCTGTACTTCTGGTTTCATCCCCAAAAGATTTGAGTCCTGACACCACCTATATCCTGGGAGCTGGCCACTTTCCTTCTACAACTAGTTTGCCTGAACCATGGTCTTTTTGGTTCCTATGAAATGATAGACAATGTGCTTGACATTTTGAGTATTGAATCTCTTTCTGATCATATAACCTAAGAAGCCCATTTCCCTCTTTGAAGTTCTTTCTCCAAAAGCACTCATAATAAACATAAAACAGATAAACAAAATTTAAGATGTCACCTACCTGAATTACCAATTTCAGAAATGAAATATTCAAACTTTATTTCCCTTTTATCTGAAGCTACAGCTACAATGGGCTGGAATTTAGCTCAGTTGGTAGAGTGCTGTGCTGCAGCCTCTGAGGTCCCGAGTTTGATTCCCAGCACCACAAAAATGGGAGAAGGACTTGGCAATCCACTCCCAAGGCAATCCCGAAAACGGTCAGCCATGGAAAACCCTATGAGGGTCACTGTGAGTTGGATACCGACTTGATGGC
Source organism: Pedetes capensis (assembly GCA_007922755.1). Lineage (NCBI taxonomy): Eukaryota > Metazoa > Chordata > Mammalia > Rodentia > Pedetidae > Pedetes > Pedetes capensis. Next base: position 21,183 of record VMDO01025107.1, on the reverse strand, counting down.
ACCTAACAACAACAACAGCTACAACTAGTATCATGGCTCAGCCACCCTCAGCAGTCTCCCCCAAACACCTGTCACAGAATTCACTATTGGCTATCATCTCAGTAGTTCCCATCCTGATGATATGGAACTCTGCATGGTTATCTTTTAGCCAAATAAAAGCTTAAACACAAATTTCAATAGGGCAGCACCTGTGGGTACTCAACCCAATAAATCTGGACATTAAGGACATATAGAAAAGAAAATATAAGTAAAATTAATGAATTCATTCTTCACATACTCTAAGAGGGAAATTGGAGGATGAATGGGGATGAAGAGTTTGCAAAATAACAAAAGCTCTCCTTGTTGATTGATATGATAGGAACCAGATAAGTGCTAGAGATGTGTTATAAATGGCACCTAAACAGGACATCTAGTTCATGTCAATTTGAAATGAAAACTACTAGACTACTAGGTTTTGAGGTGATTTGGTGGTGACCAGTGTCTCCCAATTGATAAACAAGGTAAGGTTGCTTACAATAGCTAGTCAGGGAGGAATCTCATTTCTCTGTCAGGAGTCCTACATGTGCCTCTCTATACAATAAATATTGGCCTACCAATATTCCAATAGGTAACTATTGGAATAGTTATACAATGGAGCATACAAAGTAGATATTACAGTATCATTAGATCCTGTGCTCCTCTGTATGGAAACCATTTGAGCACACCAAGAGAACAGTGAATTTACTCATAATGAGATAGAACAAAAACACCTCAAGAAATTCAGATTTCAGTCCAATAAAAAAATCCTTCAACATTTACATTGGAGTAAGTCTAGAGAATAATTTGATGGTAAAGTAGGCTTATTTTAGATTGGAAAGGCCCTAATGAATGAGAGGTAATATAAATGCTGGTTAAATGGGTGGAGTAACTGAAACCTGAAAACTTAGTAAAATCACTTCCTCCAATTCCTCCCAGCTATCGTGACCTTGATCATGACTTAGTTAATTTAAATCTCAATTTTCTCATCTGTAAAATGGATTAGGTTTTCCTTCTTGGATACTCCCAAGGCATCTTGTACTGCTTTCATCTTAATATTGGTCACACTCTGTTATAATTGCCTGTTGAATTATTTGTATTTCTCACAAGACTATAAGCTCCTATGCCTTTTCCACAGTGCCATCCCCAGTGTCCAGCACAGTGCTTGCTATGGAGATTCCATAAATATTTAACTTTAATGAGTTGATATATAAACCCAAGTAATGAGGATAAAGGAGTAGATTGGGTCAAAGTGATGCAATTATATGTATTGGCTGACATCTAGAACCCTGAAATACAAGAATGAAAGAGAAACTTAGTACATAAAATGAAGAATAAAGTACAACAGAAGGCATGAGGGTGGAGGGTGAAGTGTATAGGAATGATATACAAGATCCAATCGAGGGCAAAAAACAGATTAAGTGAAAGTAATGAAAGGTCAAAATGAGACTAGTAGTTTGAGAAAAGTGAAACATATCCGTGTTAATTCAATGTAATCTTATTATTAAATGGAATATGGTATTTTAGATTAAAATTATTTTAATTGTGAAACATCTGAAGTACATGTATAAACAACAATATGATAGATATTATGTTCCAATAATCAAGCTTAAAGTGATGTTAGAATTTTATAAGATTTTTAATTTTTTTCTCTCAACAAAATATTACAGATATAGCTAAAGTCCCATTTCCTCTCCCTCTCCCTTTCTATTCTCTTCAGAGGTAGCTATCATCCTGAACTTGGTGAGCATCTTTTCCAGAAACAGTTTTATGCTCTTAATATGTATGTATTCATTCATTAAAACTATGTTCTATTGTTTGTGCTTTTCAATTTTCTGAAATGGTATCATACTATTCATATCACTTTTCAATTTGCTTTTTACACTCAATATAGTGTTTGGGGGGTTCATTCATAATGATATATTTAGATTTAGCTCATCCATTTTGACTCCAGTGTCATTGAATATAACATCATTTAATATGGTGTCTTATTGGTAGTTGATAGATACTTATGGTCTTTCCCCATTTTTTGGTTATTAAAATTAGTGCTGCAATAAACATCCTTAAGAGGAGTATCCTTGGAGACTATATATGCCAGAGATTATTCTCTAGGGAACACACCTAGAAGTGTAATCACACTCTCCCAGGGAGTGCTTTCCCTTAGAAGTATAATTGTGAGCCTTAGGGAGCACTTATCAGGTATTTCCAAATGGCTCTTAAAAGTGATTAAACCAATTTATGCTCCCACCAGAAGTGTGTGAATTTCTACTTCTCAACATTGTTACAACACTTGATGTAATCAGACACTGATTTTTAAAAAACAGGTGATTGTAAAATAAGCACTCATTTTAATATGCATTTACCTGTTTGGTATTGCAATTAAAGATTTTCTCTTTGCTTCTTGTCCAGCTGGATGTCTTCCTCTGTGAAATACCAATTTATATCCTTGGCCTGTTTCTCTATTGTGGTGGCTGTTTGCCATGTTGATTTGTTGTCATTCTTTATGTAATTTATGCATAAATCTATTGCATAGTTTTATAAATCTCCAATCTGTATGGTGTATTTTAAACCATTTATATCAATTGTTCTTTATACATCAGTATTATGCTTACTTAAGCATTGCTTCACAACTATTTGGAAAAGTTAATAGGGGGACTAAATGTGAGTTATAAGAAATTAAAAGTCATAAATAGTAGGAATATTGTGTGTGTTTGGTGCTGGGGGTGGAACACAGGACTTTGTGAATGCTAAGCATGCACTCTAACTGCTGAACTATAACCTCAGCCACAAGGAAAATTCTTATCTCATCCTCCTTGAGTTCTGGGAAAGTGAGAATAATTTCAAAGAAAAACTGGAATCAACTTCAATGAAACAAAATAAAGAGCCCAGAAATAAACTTACACATACATAGTCAAGGAATTTTTGACAAAGTTCCCAAGAATACACAATGGGGAGTGGATAGTCTCTTCAACATATAATGCTGGGAAAACTGGATATCTATATGGGAAAGAATGAAAATTAAGCCCTTATTTTACACCATACACAAAGATCAACTCAAAATGGATTAAAGACTTAAGTATAAGATCTGAAATTATGAAACCACTAGAAGAAAACAGAGGAAATGCTTTGGGATATTGGAATGGGTAAGAATTTTTTAAAGAAGACCCCACACAGGAAACAAAAGCAAAAATAGATGAATGAAATTATATCCAGCTAAAAAGCTTCTGTGGAGCAAAGGAAACAACAGAATGAAAGGATCCTACATAATGGTATGGGCTGAGGGTTAGTTCAGTTGGTAGAGTGCTTGCTCTGTGTGCTTTGAAACTCTGGGTTAAATTCTGAGCACCACAAAAACGGGAGAAGGACTTGGCAGCCCACTCCTGAAACAATCAGCCATCGAAAACCCTATGAATAGCAGAGAAGCACTGACATAGTGCTGGGTATGGCACAGTGTCTGAGAGTGTTTCATTTTGTTATACAAAAGGTCGCTATAAGTTGGACCCAACTTAATGGCACCTAACAACACCTATACAGATGGTATAAGATTTGTAAACTATACATTTGATGAGGGACTAATACCAGAAAACATATGGAATTCAACAAAGTCAGTAGCAAATAATAATAATAACAACAACAACAGCAACAACAACAACATGATTTAAAAGTGGACAATAGACCCAAGTGGACATTTCTCAAAAGACATGAAAATCACTAAAAGGCATATGAAAAACTCCCCCAAATCACTAATCATCAGAGAAACTCAAATCAAAACCATAATGAGATATCACCTCGCCCCAGTAAAAATGCCTATTATCAAAAACAGTGAAAGATAATAAGTGTTGGTGAGGATGTGAAGAAAAGGGAAACACTCTGCACTGTATGTGGGGATGTAAAAATGGTGCAGCTCTTGTGGAAAACAGTACTGTCATTCCTCAAATTATTATAAAATATGATTACCACATGATTCAGCAATTCCACCTTTGGGTATATACCCAGAAGAATTGAAATCAGGATCATTAGTGATATCTATATTTTCACATTCATTGTTGCATTATTCATGATAGCTAAAATGTAGAATAGATCCAAATTTTCACTGACAGATGAATGCATAAAGAAAATGTGGTATACAGTAGTATGGTGTATTATTTTACCTTTAAAAAGAAGGAAATTTTGCAATATGCAACAACATGGATGAAACTTGAAGACATGCTAAGTAAAATAAGCCAGTCACAAAGGACAAGTACTGTATTCTTTTACTTATATAAAGTACTTAGATTAGTCAAAATCATAGAAACAGAAAGTAAGAATCATTTTTTGAAAGGGCTAGATAGAAGGAAAAAATGGAGATTTGTTGTTTAATGAGTGTATAATTTCCTTTTTATAGGACGAAAAGTTATAGATATGGGTGATTGGTAGTGATTGCACAACATTATAAATGTATTTAATACCACTGAACTGTATACTTAAAATGGTAAAGATGGTAAAATTTATTAGGTATATTTTACCACAATAAAAAATGAAAAAAAAAATATATGTATAGTTGGGCCTGGCAGCATGCACATGTGATCCCAGAACTCAGGATGCAGAGCCAGGAGGATCACATGTTCCAGGCCAACCTGGGCTATATAGTGAATTCTAGGCCAGCCTGGGCTATGTGGTGAGACTGTCTCAAAAAAAAAAATTTTTTTAAATGTGTATAAATTCACATTTTTCCTATTGACAGAGTCAATTTATATACTTCTTCCTTGAATCTAGGCTTAGTTAGTCCTTTATTTAAAATAATTTACCTTGAAATAATCTTTTACTCTTCATTTAAGCTGGTAGAAGAAGAGGTTTTCTTCAATGGTCTTTCCAAAAACGAACTAATCTGGTAGTAGAACTTCCCATATCAATGATGTCTAACTCTTTTTGGTATAAGGCACATGTAAATGCACCCATGACTTTTATTAGAGCTTTTAAACTTTTAAAAATTAAGTCAAAGATTTATGAACTGCTGTAATTCCATTATACCTGTTAGTTTGCTACACATCCACAGCCATATCACCCCGCGTCCCATCCTGTCAGATCTCGGAAGCAGAATTGGGCCTGGTTAGTACTTGGATGCGAGACCACCTAGGAATACCAGGTGCTGCAAGCTTGGGAGAAGGACCGAGTAACCCTCTCCCAAAAATCAATCTGCCATTGAAAACCCTATAAATAGCAGAGAAGCACTGAAATAGTGTTTCACCTGTTGTACATAGGATTGCTATGAGTTGGTCACCACCTTGATGGCACCTAACAACAACACATCTGCTAAAGCCGCCATAACAAAATACCACAGACTGGTTTAATCCAGCAGTCCTTTTTTTTTTTTTTTTTTTTTTACTAGGGACTGGCTTTGTGGAAGATAATTTTTCTACAGATAGAGCCAAGGTGGGATGGTTTTGGGATGATTCAAGCAATGAAGAACAGCAGTAAATACAGATGAAGCTTAGCTTACTCACCCCTCCCCCGCTTACCTCCTGGTATGCAGCTCATTTCCTAAAAGGCCACAGACTGGCTACAGGTCTGTGGCCTGGGGATTGGGGACCTCTGGTTTAAACAATGAAAATCTATTTCTCATAGTTCTGCTAGGGAGCAGTCTGGAATGAGCATTAAGGCAATCCGGCCCCCCAAGGAGCAAAAGCACAGAGCCACATTCCAATAAGCTTATCACTAGTCATGAGGAATCCTTGCAAGAATCACCAAGAGAAATCATGAAGAGGCTTACTCCCTACTGATATCCAGCAAGGAATCTTCCCATAAATGCTTGTAAACTGGTCCTACTATTAGACACTTTAGGCATTAGTAGGCAATACCGAGTAAAGGGGAATTAAACTGACTACTGCCATTGGCCATGATGAAGCCATGTGTGTCTTTGAGGACATTAGAAGGACATTTTCTAAAGGGCTCCGTACCCTAGTCCAGGATTGATGGCTGCCTGGAAGTTAACAGAGGCAGACTATTCCCAGACTTTCACTGAGGCAGGTCCAGTAAAACCTTTACAAAAAAGACACAAAGTGCAGGGTATCAATTCCCTCCCTTAAAGCACAAATTTCACTATAAAAATAACATTTGACCTTAGACCTGGAAAATAGCTCTTTTCTATTATCTGCCACCATATCTTGGAAGTGTACTATTCTTTATTAAATTCTATCTGTATTCTATACTATAAACTTCTGTATTAGGTATAAATTCTTTTATACACTGAATACGAGGACCAAGATTTTGTGGTTTTGCTGCTGGCCTTGTACTCCAGACCTGCCAATCTGCAGCTCCCTTCTCCTGACTTGTGTTCCCAGTAACACCACCCTAATGTCATCTAGACTCCCCTCAAAATAAGAAACTATCTATAAAAAAGACCCACCTTCAATCATTAAGTTGTTGACTCTCCTTCTTGAATAGCCAGAGTGTAATCTTTTCTGTTTCTCTTAATAAACTCACTCTTCTTTTTACTTTACAAACTGATTCCTGACTTTCATTTCACCACCATTTCTTGTTGAATTCTTCTTAACAAGGAAACAAGAACTGATATTGGAGAGACACGGGGAACATGGGTAGGCAAGTCCGGAGCACAGGTCCAGGAATCTGGCAGCAAAACCTCAGTCCTTGTATTCAGCATATAAAAGAATTTATACATGACACATAAGTTATAGTAGAGACTACAGTATAAGTTATATAAGTTATAGTAGAGACTACAGATAGAATTTTTTAAAGCTAGCACACTTTTAGGAAATAATTATAGGGAAAACTGAGGTACCTGGAGAAGCTTAGGTAAACCTGGAAAGGAAATTGGAAAAACTTGTATTTCCTGGGTGAATCAGCAAAAGGAGGTTTCTATTCCCCAAGGGAAAGTAAAGAAGCCAGAGAACAGGAGAGTTAATTAAGCTTTTAGAAGGAAGAGTGCCTTGGATAGATAGATAAGATGGCAGGCCCAAAATAAGAGAGAATGCACATGATTGTTGGAGAGAGAACAGAGGAGCAGAGAGAAAGAGAGAAAGACAAGTTGTTGAAGAAGAGCAGAAAGAGATTGGGCACATGTTCCCTCTAGTTTTCCTCAAATTAGGGCATGCCCCACCTAACATCAGCCCTAGGAAACCAGCTCCAGGGGCCTAATGTGATGTTGGCCTGTGATGTTTTGTAAATGGCTTGAGGGCTTGGGTAGGGTATGGGACCCATTTGAAGATGTTCTTCCAATATCCTCAGAAACACATGTTGCTTCTTCATCATGGCAGAATGGCAGGAACCCTTTTCAATCCGCCTTTCCTCCATATTGCCTGGTAATGCCTAAGCTAGTTACCTAACCAAACTAAGGCAATTTCCCCACAACAATTCTAGAGGCTAGAGGTCAAGGATCAAGATGATTTTAGGGTTTGTTTCTGGTGAGGTCTCTCTTCCTGGCTTGTACATAGCTACCTTCTTACTGTGTTCTTACATGGTCTGTCCTTTATGCACCTGTGGGGATAGAGAAGGTGAGGAGATCTGGCATATCTTCCTCTCCTTATAAGGACACCAGTTCTGTATAAGTAAGGCCCCAACCTTGTAACCTCATCTAACTTTTATTACTTACTTATAGGTACTATCTCCAAAAATGTGTTGTGTGGTTGGGTCCTCTAGGCTGGACATGGGCCAGACATGATAATTGCTATCTTGGCCATCTTGATACAGAACACCAAAATGACCTCAGGGGACGTTGTCCCCATAAGCACAGCAATAAAATGGGCCAAAATTATACAGTTAGGGCAGGCCTATTGTAATGGAAATAGAGTGATCCAGGTTCCTCTTGGGAGAAAGGAGGGAGGAGGGTCAGAAGACCCTCAAGGGACCTCCACAAGATACTCCCCTGAGGTGCCAGTGACTAGCCCCTCCTGCCCCATCTGCATGTGATGCCAGGTTATATAAGAACTGTACAGCTGGCTGAGGATGGGACGTGACGGTGCTGCAACTTCTAGTGGATATCTTGGTGGGGACATTTTGGAGGAATTCTTCCCCTGGAGGAGCTGTGTGTAAAGGCTGTCCATGAGTCACCCACACCCCTGTAAGAAATCCCAATGAACTTATGGTTTGTGAACTTTAACCTGATCCATCCTTTGATCTGTCTGTGTTCTCTTTGGCATTCATGCAATATGTAGTCATATTGGAGGTTAGGGCTTCAACATGAGTTGAAAGGAGATGCAGTTTAGTTCATAGTAATACCCTATAGTTTCCTGAAACGTTGGCAAAAAGGCTATTCTAATCTATCAGACTCCTTCCTTTACCTATGAGGAAGTAGGTCCAGAAAAGTATCAAAGCTTTCCTTTAACATGGCTGTACCACTCACTTCTCCCAGCTCTATGACATATTTTCTGGTGCAACAAATGAGATGCTCTTCTTCTTTTCATTCTCACACATTTTGGCCTAAGAGCTCTCTTTCATTTCCCATTGGGTTTTTCATGTAGGGGTCACTTTTAACTGAATCGTGTAGAACCATCTATTTTCCCAAGCAGCTGGCGGAGAACAGAGATCTAAATCCGAGCTTATCCTGGATTTGGCAGAACACTGGCACCCTCCATACCACAGCACAAAGCTAATTCTGGCAAGTCATTGTCTCCTGGACATAAGCCCCACTGGTAAAGTGGGGCCGACTACAATTTATCTCCCAAATAGCTGAGATGGTACAGTGAAGCCACAAGACTCCACAACTCTAGGTTTAACAGGGAACTGAGATCTACAATTCTGTGACAGGGTCTACTTCTCCCTTCATTCATGGGATTCTATGCCTTACTCTCTCATCATAGGGATTAGTATTTAGTGGGGTTTTTTTTCATTTCTTCCTGAAGGACTCTCTTCATCATATTTATTTATTCACCATGTTCACTTTATTTCAGAGACTCGGAAACATTACCTAAAGGCTGAAAACCTTATGGAACCTCCAAGTCAAGATTTCTGTCTGCTTCATTTTAGATTTCCCATAACACTCAAGAGAAAAAGTAGCAAAGAATTCATAGGAACACTACATGACATGAGAAATCTTACATTTAGATTATCTTATTGTCTAACTTTAGTTGGAAAGTGAAAAAAGCAGGTAGCAAGGCATCCTCTAAATATTTTTTGTTTGAATTGCCAAAATCTTGTCAAACCCACTATTTCTATAGTTGGCTTTGAACTTGGGGGGATACTGTATAAGTGAGTTCTGTGGAAATTAGAAAATGATGCAAATGTCACTCTTCACCCTTTGGGTCCTTGCCACTCTCTTGTTCCTCTAGACTGTCTCTATCTCTAGCTCTCCCCTACCCACCACTCTTTTCTTATTATAAAAAATTTCAAACATACCCAAAGGCAGACAGAATGGTATAGTCAATATCCAGCCCTTACTTCCAACAATTATTAACTAATCTTGTTTTGATCTGCAGCTGTACCCCTGTGGCATCTGACCCAGTCAGATCTTGAAAGCAAAGCAGGGTCGGGCCTGGTTTGTACTTGGATGGGAGGCCACCTGGGAAGACCAGGTGCTGCAGGCTTGGAAGAAGGACACGGCAACCCACTCCCAAAAATCAATAAGGCATTGAAAGTCCAATGAATAGCAGAGAAGGACTGACAATAATGCCGAGGATGTCACAGTGTCAGATGGTGTTTCATCTGTTGTATATTGGGTTGCTATGAGTTGGACTTGACTCGATGGCACCTAACAACAACAGTCTTGTTTCATCTGATTTTTCACATAGTCACATAATTTTTGGAGTATTTCAAAGCAACTACAGTCTTGTTTTTGAGAAAGATTTGAAGGAATGTGAAAGTAGCATGAGAAAGTATATATCCTTTCAAACGTCATGAGTTTTTAGCCATAACAAAATTACTAGCATTTAAGTATTAAAAAAAAAAAACTTTTAGTTTTAGTAAAGTCTCTCTTGTGGTATTAGCTCAGCTAGCAACACACAGGTCAGCTGGATAAGTGTCCTTGACTCTTTTTTTTAAAAGAGTTCTTCCAGAATAAGCAGCATGGAAAAGTTTTTGATTAAATGCTTCAGATAAGAACAAAGCACTGTGCATAAATATATAGATAAGAGTTTTGGCCTAATACAAAGATACCATTGCTGTCAATATTCTTTAAGATAACATATTTGCCTTTTCTCTCATTGGAACTATAATTTCATTTGTTTCCTTTTCCTCTATTTTCCAGAAAGTTGACTCTTAGTTGGAGGGTTTAAGATTTCCTGTAATTCACTATGATAATTGCAAGGTGAAAAGTTGTAAGTACTTTGTTAGAGTACAGCTATTAGACAACACCATCACTGGCATTAGGAATGGGTGGTGGTTTCAAATACAGATAATTTTATTTCCAAATATATAACCTTCAATATTATTTTTATAATAAAAACAACTTAAATGTAAATAAAAATAATAAAGTAAATCAAATCCATGTAAATAAAATGATAAATTATAAAACTGTGATTTATTGAAAATTTCTTATGTTATCACATTACATGTTAAAATCAGTAAATTATATGTCTTGGATAAGTTCAACCATACAGAATGTACATAGAAATAAAATTGGAAGGGAATATGCCAAAAGGTAAATAATGGTTGCTTCTGAATAGTATAGTTACAAGTGATTCTTATTTAATTTCTTTTTATACTTTTCTGTCTCTTTCAAATTTTCTACAGTGAACATGTAATTACTTGTATAATCAGAAAAACATTTTTTCTAAACAAAAGAGACAAGTAAGTCTCATAATCCCAGTGCCTAGAAGCAGATCAGCAATCTGTTTTGAATGTTTCCAAGGCAGTGAACCAGGCAAGAGTAAGAAGGATGATTTCAGAGTCCCCAGGGGAGACTTGTATAGTTAGTTCCTAGGAAACCAGAAGTTTTAGCCACTCAAAACACATGTAAGTGTTTTTGGTGTGAATCAAAACCTTCCATTAGACATAATTTCAACAGCAGCTGTTATACAACCTGTATAAACTATTTTTGGTGTGAACCAAAATTTTAACAACATAGAAACTGTTAACTACTTCATGGTCCCAAAGGTGGAAACCTCATTCACCACTGGTCCAATTTATTGCCTTAATATAGGGGAAATGCCGGAAGGTGGAGCTCACAAGAAGGCTTGGTCAAGAATTAGGACAACTTTTCTGAATGCTTCTTTTACTTCATTAATTTTATTCCTATAAAGAAAAAGGAAATTTGAAATCGCTTTGAAATTACTGGATTAAAAAACTCCTATAAGTAACTTGGGAGAAGGATGTGGCAATCTACTCCCAGGGCAATCTCGAAATAATCAGCTACTGAAAACCCTATAAGGGCCCTATGAGTCAGACACTACTCAATAGCACCTAACGACAACAACAGTAGGTAATTCATGTCATTTGTGATAAGGATAACAAAAGTATATAAATAGAGATGTAATCTTATTTCTTCTTGTTACTTCCACTGAAGGTAATCAATGTTAGTCTGATGTGAATCCTTACAAATTTCTCTATGATCATATAATATATACAAATACACACACATACACTCGAATAGAGTTCCTCCTCCACTTATTTTCTTTACAAAAATGGAGTGATGTTTTACATCCAAACTTATCTGACCATAGAATTGCTTTGAATGTTTGTTAAAATAGAGAATCCAGGGCCCCATCCTAGGCTTTTTAAATCTGAGTTTACTGAGTCCTATAACCAGAACTGTAAATGCTCTCTGTACATTATTCTATAGCCTTTACTTCTTAACATATCATATTTCCTTTAAGGTGTTGTTACCTAAACATTAAACTCATCATCTTTTGGTAGACGTAGGGAAAAATGAAAAAAAATTGAGTACAAAAAATGAATTGTTTTGCAAAAACGCTGTAAATGAAGTGAAAAGACAAAAGATGGGCTAAGAGAAGATATCTGTACACATGTAGTAATATTCCTAATATACAAAAAGATCTGACAATTGAGAAATATGTTACCTAGCTGGTGTGTTGCTGTGGCAGAGAAACCAACAGAAGCCAATTTATACGAGGAAATACTTAGTGGGGGTTTACAGTTAACGGACTTTTGTTCATAGAGTCAGCACAGGCATGGTGGCAGGACATGCCATGGGACAGGTGGCTTATGATCTCCTCACATCTTGGTGATCAGAAAGCAGAGAGAGACCAGAACCATGAGTATAGGGTAAACTCCAAAGCTCTTGCCCCAGGCAGTTGTTTCCAAAAAGTTAGAATTCCACTTCTCAAAGTTTCATAGCTTCCACAAACATTGCCACCATCTGGGGATCAAACATTTGAACATATGGCCTTTGGGGGACATTTTAGATTTAAACCATGACAAGAAGTAAAAGAAAAATGGTCACAGTTTCAGGAGAAAGCACTCCAAAATGGTGTTAGTGACCAGGATGTTAAGAAGTAATCATTAGATCCACATCTATGGAAGGAAATGGAAGAAGTGAGTGTAGGGAGAAATTGATCTGTGATACAAGCCCAACTATAGTCTCAGCTAGAATTGCCCTTCCAGTTATCCCTCCTCATTATCTTTCAAGGTCATTGTGAGTAATATGTCCATATACTCGTTTTCACCTTACATCTTCACATCGCAGCAATGCATCCATGAAGCAAGCCCAAGCTGTTTCCTCCTTTGTCAGCTAGTCATGAAGGATACTCCCATATACCATAAATGCAAGCTTAGGAAGAGATGCTGGTGAAATAGCTGTAGAAAACATGGGGATCTGGGCCATATTATGGGCCAAATGCCCATAATAGCTAATTGTGTTCATTGATTCTCCTTATGCTGGCTTTATCACTTCATTATGATAGCTTTTTGTTAGGCCCATTTGATCTTAGGATTTGGTTGGTCTGACATACTACAGGTCATGATGAGGAGCTGTAGCTGTAAGCTCAGTCGGTCTCCAATTATCAGCTTGTCCTATTTATACCAGGAACCAAAACATACCACAAGTTATTTCTCAAAGGCATCTAATAGTCCTCTGAGTGTGGCCTGCCCTTGCTCTAAAATCCCAGGGGTCTGCATTATAAGTATCTCATGGGTTTTACTATAAATCCCACATAGCATCTTTTACCATTACTGTTACCTCTAATACTATAGAGTATGTTGGTCATTTAGCCCAAACAGCAGGGCACTGCAGTACAGTCCTACTGTAGAGTGCTTTCTGCCTTGAACCCTATTCAAGGCTGTTGGTAATTTGTATCATCTAGCATATGGTACAGGGTAGTATTCCCAAATGAACAATATGCCGCTTCCAGAACCAGAGGAAGCCTACTAGATGTTGCAGTTTCTGGCTTTGTGGTGAGCAGTGCAAGATGTAATAATTTGTCTTTTATCAAGGATAAAATTGTTTGGTCTGTCTGTAACCAAAGGCTATCTTAAAAATATATTGGTGTGCTAGGCCTTTTAATGATCATAGTGTTTGTTTCCTATGTTATGAGTGATCATCTGTTGCCAAAGCCACCAAAGTACAAACAAATTCTTCCTCATTTGGTCCAATTAGCATGATTTCTTTGATAAAATGGATAAAGTGATAAGTGATAATCTGTGGGATACCCAGTTCTCTTCAGACTATAGTATGGTACAGGGCAAGAGAGTTAACGTAACAATATGGCAAGATTACAAATGTGTATTTTCGAGTTGGATGTATAGCTCAGTGGCAGAACTCTTGCCTAGAATATATGAGGTTCTGGGTTTGATTCCCCAATACCACACACACACACACACACAAAAAAAAAAAAACACATTCCACAAGTATATATTATCTGTTTATATGAATCTGAACTTTATCTGATCCTCTTGTCTGAATGCTACAGAAAAGAACACATTCCCTGAATTCATGGCTACGTACCGTATAATTGAGGATGGGTTAATGCACTCTAACAAATATGTCACATCTAGCACAGTGGTAAAAATATAACACACCACTTTGTTGAGTTTATAGTGGTCTGTCATTTTACAAAATCTTTTTTCTCCTGGGGCTCAGATTGGAGAAATTAAATATAGATATAAGTCTAACACTCTTGAATACTTAGGTATTAAGGTATGACACTAATTTCCGTATCTCCCCACCAAGAACAACGTTATTTTCCCAGTATTCCATTATAGAAAAATTTCAAACTTAAAAATGAAAGAACTATGCTGTGAATGTCGATATAGATAACAAATACATTCTAAAATGTACATTTTCCTACATTTAGTTTATCACTCAATTATCCATTCTTAATTCATCCATCAACCCATCTAATTTTTGTATGCATTTCAAAGTAAGGTGCAGAGCAGGGCGCAGTGGCGCACACCTGTAATCCCAGCAGCTCAGGAGGTAGAAGCAGGAAGATCGCAAGTTCGAGACCAGAGGCAGTCTGAGTAATTTAGTGAGACCTTGTTTCAAAAACTAAAAAATGGGCTGAGGGTACAACTCAGTGCTAAATCACTTGCAAAGCATGCAAGCGCAAGGCCCTGGGTTTAACCCCCAGTATCGCAAAAAACAAACAAACAAAAAAATCAAAAACCAAAAACAAAGTAAGTTGCAGACAACAGAGCACTTCTCTTAAAACACTGCAGCATATATATCTCTAGAGATTAATGTTTGTTTGTAGTTCTTTTGTTTTGCTTACAGTTTATTTTAGATTACAGTTCTTTTAAAGCAAAATATTCACACAATAAACTACTAAAATCTTTGATGATTTTTTTTTTTTGCAGTACTGGGAGGTTGAACCCAGGGCATCCTGCATGCTAGGGAAATCCTCTTCCACTCAGCTGCACCCCAAGCCTCTTTTTTGTTTTTTATTTTGAGGCAGGGTCTGGCTAAGTTTCACAGGCTGCCACTGGACTCTAACTTGTGATCTTCCTGCCTCAACCTCCCAAGTAGCTGGGATTACAGGCAGGTGCCATGGCACCCAGGCTTGATGATTTTTGACAAATGCAGACAGCCTGCTTATGATACCATTTAAGTATCCATTCCTAAACATACAAAACACCTGGAACGAACCCCATGTGGGTGAGCAAACAAGCTACTCTTCTAGTCCCTCATGTAAAAGTGAGAGCAGTGCATTTTGCCCTCTGAACATAACTATCTAGAGGACACATCTCCTTGACTCACCACTGAAGACTGGTGTCAGTGGCCAGCTGGCACCAGCAGGAAGGACTCCCAAAGAGTCAGTTTTTGGTGAGCCAACAGCACACTCCTGCCTGGTCTGGAGCACACCCTCCCCACCAAATGTACCCACTTCCTATCACTTGAGATAGCTGGAGCTTCCTCTCCCTCCCTCTGAGATGCTCTGAAGCCCTTGTTAGCTGGACGCCAAGGGGGTGGGCTGCCCAGATTTGTCATGATGGGAAAGCAAAAACACTGAGCATACATGCTCTATGCAAAGGCAAGACTCAAGTACTAGAACAAGTTCATTTGGGCTCATAATAAGACACTAGGGAAAGAATGAAAAAGAAAGTTCATTTGAAACAAACACAACCCAGGCAGGAGAGTGGCTTTCTTTAGGAATTCCTTATGCTTGGTATTAAGCTGGAAGAGAGCAGTGTAGAGTCTCTGTTGCTCAGTGTGGCCCCTGCTATAGTTTCCTGCCAACTGGGAAAACGGAAGGAACCCCACCCAGGCCTGGTTGGGGTGTGGGGGCACTGAAAACGAGGTAAAGGAGGTTCTATTTGTTACTAAAGCCCCTGGCCATACCATAAGGCCTGGCCCTGTGTCCTAACACTTGTCTACATTAAGAGAAAATGGCGCTGGGTGCAGTGGCGCATGCCTGTAATCCCAGCGACTTGTGAGGCGGAGGCAGGAGGATGGCAAGTTCGAGACCAGAGGCAGTCTGCATAATTTAGCGAGACCCTGTCTCAAAAAGTAAAAACTGGGCTGGCAGTGCAGCTCAGTGGTCCAGCACTTGCAGAGCATGCAGGCGGGAGGCCCTGGGTTCAACCCCCAGTACTGAAAAAAAAATAGAGAGAAAATGGCTATAGCCGGGCGCAGTGGTGCATGTCTATAATCCCAGCGATTTGAGAGGCAGAGGCAGGAGGATCACAAGTTGGAGTCCAGTGGCAGCCTGTGAAATTTAGCCAGACCCTATCTCAAAAAGTCAAAAAATGGTCTGCAGGTGCAGTTCAGTGGTACAGCACTTGCAAAGCATGTAAGTGCAAGGCCCTGGGTTCAACCCCCAGTACTGCAAAAATAAATAAATAAATAAATAAAATAAATAAAACAAAACAAAACAAAAACAGAGAGAGAGAAAAAAAACAGCTACATAGTGTGTGTGTGTGTGTGTGTGTGTGTGTGTGTGTGTGTGTGTAGCCTACAGCCATATTATCCTGGTGTCAAATCTCCTCAGATCCCAGAAGCTAAGGAGGGTCAGGCCTGGTTAGTACTTGGATGAGAGACCGCCTGGGAACAGCAGGTGCTGTAGGCTTGGGAGAAGGACATGGCAGCCCATTCCCTAAACAATCAGCCATTGAAAACCCTATGAATAACAGAGAAGCACTGACACTAGTGCTGGGCATGGCACGGTGTCAGGTAGTAAAATGTATGCAACTGAGTGTGCCAAAAATGTATACACATCTTAAGAGATGTTATATATTACTTTTCTATATTGAATTGAATTATGGTAGCAAAAATGTATTATTACATTTGCTCAAAAGATGGCATGAATCAAACGAATGCTGGCACCACCATATGACAGGCAGGACAATCAAAGAAAATGGTAGAAGCACAGTTGTTTGAGGAGTGCAAGACCATTTTGCAGTGGTATTTGAAATTCAAGAATGTTGTGGAAGTATAATGACAATGGAGCCCTGAGTATGCAACAGAACCTCCAACACTCCTAACAACTGCATGCATTTGTGATAAGATTGAGACACATGGTACTGTGTGCAATGTTCGCAAGGGAAGATCTGGGAGATCCCACACAGAAGAAATTCTGCTTCTTCTGCTATGGTAACCACTTTGAGCACCTGTTGTAATTGCAGAAGTCAAACATGATTTGTGTTCATTGATCTTTTGTTATTGGTATATAACAAGTATTACAATTTTAATAGTTTTTTATTTTCTTCAAATGTGTACACATTTTTGGCATATATATATGTATACGCACACATATATATACATACACACACACACACACACACACACATATAATTGCTAGGTGCTGTGGAGTCAGTATCCAACTCATAGTCACCCTGTATACAACAGGCAAAACACTATTATCAGTGCTTCTCTGCTATTTATAAGGTTTTCAGTGGCGGATTGACTTTTGGGAGTGGGTTGCCAGGTCCGTCTCCCAAGCCTACAGCACCTGGTGTTCCCAGGTGGTCTCCCATCCAAGTACTAACTAGGCCCGAACCTGCTTAGCTTCCAAGATCTGACAGGATAAGATGCCACAGTGCTATGGCTGCAAACACACACACACACACACACGGAAAAATGGATTTATTTACAGCTTTAGCCAAAACTGGGGACAGAGAAATTCCCAATTTGAGTACCCCTTGCCCATAGCAATGTAACAATTTATAGAGGAGATGAAACAAAAGCTAGGAAATAGGCCTGTATGAATGTAGCTGTGGGCCCCAGTTACTTGAACTGAGAGATGAGTCTTTCTCCTGGTGCCAGGGGCTAAGACTTTTGCATTGAGCCTTCTTTCTCTCCCAGGATGTTATTTTTTGTAGGGATCCTAATTTCTTAGGTCTCTTCACAATTTAGCACTTTGTTTTTGTCATCGCCCAAGGACTGGCAAGTACAGAGTAAGCATGGACCTCCCTCCCCAGCAAGCCTTTGGTCTGTGTCTTCAGGGCAGTCTTTTGCCCACCTGCCATGTAGCCATCACTCTGGCTGGGAAGGGACAGTCTTTACCAGTCCACACCCTCACCCCTTAGGCTTAAACCTCTAGCCTTGGTATGCCCCCCTAAGCTTCTCCCACAGAGCTTGCTTATGGCCTTCAGCCTGCCCTTCCTTCCTCAGAGAGGGCTCCAAGCTTAATCATGCCCAAGTGTGGCAGCCCCTGTTTCCCTTGTTATAAAACAGCCTGGCTGATTTAGGTACCTAAATCCATTTAGATCTCTAATTGATCTGACATTTAGGGAATGTATCTCTCCCACCTCTGCCTTTGATTTTCTTTCCTTATATTCTGGGATCTTTTTGTCTTCTCTGAATCTTCACAACTGGAACTGAAATTATAGCTATCAAACACACCATGCCAGTGGCTTTAATGAAACTGGTTTAAATCTCTGTTCAAAATGCTTATTTACATTATTTTCCAAATAATGTTTTGGATGCCAAAGCTTTTACCAGTAGCAACAAGCCATTGGAGAAACATGTATTAAATGCAACTCAAGTTAGACCAGCCACAAACCCAATTCAAAAATCACTGCAGAGGACAGATAAATCCAGAGAAAAATGGAAAGGGAGTTCCTTCTAATTAGGAAACATAGCATTAGATATCCTTTCCATCAATGTGCTTTTATCTTCCTTTATATCTTCTGTGTAGTAGGGAAGATGTAGCCAGAGAATATGGGAGTTGAGAAAGCAAATCAAATCCTTCCCATGTTATTAATGTAGATTACATGATAGAGCCAGTGGTGATCCTCAAACCTGAACCTGTATTAGAATCATCTATTAAAGGTCTCACCCATATATCTGTCAGCTTGTTGTGCTATGGCAGTTTGCTTGTTGCTCTGATGCTGAAAGCTATGCCACTATTATTTCAGATACCAGCAGGGCCACCCATGGTGAACAGGTTTCAGCTGAGCTTCCAGACTAAGTCAGGCTAGAGAGAAGGACTCAGCAGCCCATGCCTAAAACAATTATCCATTGAAAACCCTATAAATAGCAGAGAAGCACTGTCAAATATAGTGCCAGAAAATAAGCCCCCCAGGCTGGAAGGCATTCAAGAAAAAACTGGAGAAGGGTTGCCTCCTCAAAGTAGAGTTGACCTTAGTGATGAGAATGGATCTCCTTTTGCTAATGTGGCATGACTCAAAATGAGAAGAAGCACAGTGGCTAAAACAATGGGTTCAAACATAAAAAGATCATGTACATGGCACAATGTTGGGCAGCATTTTGTCATGCTGTACTTGGGGTTGCTATGAGTTGGATCTGATTTCATGACACCTAACAATGAAGAAAGTCTGGGGTGGGGCCTGAGAATGTGCATTTCTAACCTGCTCCCAGGTGGTTCTGGTGCTATCACTGTGAGGCCTACCCTTTGAGAACCAAAGGTTAAGGGGCTGTGCTGAGTAGGCTTGAAGGTCAGAGGTCTCTGGTCCTGGGAGAACTTGTATAGAGGTAGAGACTGCACCATGTGACATAGAGAAGATTCAAGTTCTGTGAGGTTGGCCATGGGCAGAGTTCAGTAAACTCTTTCTGCGGCTTCACAACTGCTGACCAGAACAGTTGTGGCTCAGTCTCTTTTGGAGTTGTCTAACTCCTGCTGTCATGCCCTTTTTTCTTGGTAGGGAGAGAAGTGGAGGAAACTGAGGCACCAATAACCCTGGAGCAGGTGGCCCAGATGATCGCTGAGTCAAGCCCTAGAGCAGTGGTGATTTAGAACCACCTGGGGTAACACACAGGCTGCTGGCCTCACCCTGGAGGTTCCACTCATTAGGACTGGGTTGGTGGTGGCTGGGAATGGACATCTACAAAAAGCCCAAATGATGTAGACTGCACTTCCTGCCAAAAAAATAAAAAGGCTTCTGTGCTTTTATGACAGGGCCCATGGGGACTGGACCAGTGACAAGAGACAAAGACCAGGAAGCAGCTTGAACATAGATTTGTTGTTGTTGTTAGGTGCCACTGAGCTGTGGCCAACTCATAGCGACCCTCCTAAGATTTTCAATGGCTGATTGTTTTCGGGATTGTTTTGGGAGTGGATTACCACATCCTTCTCCTGTTTTTGTGGTGCTGGAGATCAAACCCAGGAGCTCAGAGACCGCAGAGTAGCACTCTCCCAGCTGAACTAAACCCCCGCCCATTTTGCACCACACAAAATTCTGAGTTATTTGATTTTTCTTGAGTTAAGGACTACCAAGAAAGGCACTAAATTATATATATCATTTATTCATTCAAAACTGTTTTCTGAAAGTAATCACTGGATGATGATGTTTGGATTCAGCTATTTCCACAAAGGGAGAAGGGGAGAGAGCTAACATTTACTGAGCTCTGTTAAGCTTTGCACTAGACATTTTGCCAATGTCTCATTTACATCTCACAACAACCATGCAAAGAAGACATCAAGGACTCTTTTTTTTTTTTTTTTTTTTTTTTTTTTTTTTTTTTTTTTTTTTTTTTTTGCAGATAAAGAAATAGCCTCAGAGAGCTTTAGTGATATGCCAACATCACACAGTTTATGAGAGCTGGACCTGGATTCCAACCTAGGTCTGGCTCCAAAGCCCTTCACACTTCCCCCACTCATGCATGCGTAAGAGACACATGCTTACTGAAAGAGCAAAGGAGAGGAGAGTGATTTCCGGGAAAACATGACAGAATCAAAGCCGTCACTATGGAGAGAAAATGAGGAGGCGGAGGCTGAAGCGATAGGTTGGTGCTAGTTCATAGATGGCCCTGAAAGTCACCTAAGGAATTGTACTGTGCCATAGTAATCACATGGCCTGTGACACTTCACTGAGCTCACAGGCCCATGCAGTGGAGGAGTCAGGACAGGAACCCGTGCCTTCTGCCTCTCAGCCTTTCTGCCACACCTGGCTCACCTCCCACCCTGAGATCTCTTAGGCTTCAGCACATGCATCTAGAAATTTGGGACATGTGACCTTTCAGAATGGGTCAGAATATGCCAGGAGAAGCACACACACACACACACACACACACACACACACACACACACACACACACACACACACACCAAGGGCACCCAGCATGGTAATGGTTGCCCACTCGTGTCTAGCAATTCGAGCTCTGTTATAGTTTACCAGCCAGGAGGAAAGGCCACGTCCTCTCTGGCTTCTCCAGGTAACTCAGCCCGGAGCAAGAGAAGGGATCTCCTGAAATAAGAAGATGTGCAGATGGCTCAGTGCTTCAGAGCCAAGGCCCTGGATCTGGGGTAGGCTGGCTGGAGGTCTAAAGCTCTGCCCCAAGACAGAGGCAAGCAGGGATTCTCCCAGGGCTCCCCAACTCCCTGCCATCACACTTCCTGCTCCTCACTGTGCAGCAAAACTAGGGGTTTCACAGGTGGCCCCCCT